>JBCAUA010578886.1:0-16337 GCA_038406235.1 Peronia verruculata
TTTGCTTAGCAAACAGTCAGGTCCTAAGTGAAGGCCAAAGAAGGTGCAGAACTCATACGTTGCCAGTGGTCTTCCCCCTCCCCTCCCCCCCCCCCCCCCCATCTTTTGTTATTCATACTTTCCTCTCCTCTTCTTCCTCAAGGTGTCTTTTTCTTTTTCACTCTGAGCATCATCATAGAGGTATACAATGCAAAAACTAATCATTTGTATGGTCAAAACAAACAAACAATCAACAAACAAATCAACAAACAAGACAAACAAATAAACAAAGAAGCAAGGGACACTAACTGAATGACAAGGAATACATTCAAAGCAATGTACCTTATCTTTTTGTTCACATCCTTTTTCATCTTTTCATTTATTTTGTTCTTTCGTTTTTGTTTGTTTTTTTTTTCAATCTGGCATCTCATAGTAGAAGCAGAAAGTACAAATCTTGAGGCATTTTGAATAAGGGGCGAACATGAAACCAGAGAATGGGTGTATTAAAGCGATTTGCCCTTATCTTTTTTTTTTCCTTGTCACTTTTTTTTTTGCCATCCACACTTTACTTCTTTTGTTTGTTTGTTTGTTTTTCTATCTTTTGTATTCTTCAATCCGATTCTTTATAAAGCAAACAGACAATGAAAATAGCCAAACAATTCATTCTGAATATCGGACAATCAGGGGACTTATTAAACGACAGAAAATAAGACTTTAAAAAAAAAAAAAACGCTTTTTTATTTTATGTCCTTTTAAACTTATAACCCCCCCCCCCCCCCCATTTTTAAAAACTTAAATCTAGTCCCTTTATAATAAAACTAGACAATGGAAATACTGAAAGAATTTCAATGAAAAGGTCAACAGAAAAGTAGATGTAGCAGAGAATGCAATCAAAACAAGCTGCCATAACTTTATTTTTCTCTATGTTTGTCTTTTCTTTTCTTTTTCAGTCTAGTTTAATAATTGTATGCAGGCAAACAGAAAATAAGCTAATAAAATGATAGAGAATACGTTCAAAACAAGCAGCTTACTTTTGAGTGCTACGGCTTCGAGTATCTATGTACGCTCAAGCCAGGATTCTGGGATTTTATGTAGTCTGGGCATATCGCAGAAGGATCAAGATGTTATCCCTTGGGAAACGAATAGCTTCTCAATGAACGCGTTCTGGCTCCTCACGTGACAACGGCTTGGCCAGGCAGTAAACCATGGCCCAGTATCGGGTCTTTTCAATCAAATGAACAGAACGTTGGGCCTACTCCAGTTTCTTTTTATTACTCTTACGAGACTGAGCAGTACAGCAATTATTATGTATTTTAATGGTAATGTATATCGCATGAAGCGTTCATAGCACATAATTTGTGTTTCTCAACGTGAACAAATTAGAAAGAATAATTATTTTTATCACGTGATAACTGACAACCACGTGAAGACTGGGAGAACATGTCTATTATTACCCTCTTCAGTTGAAGGAGATATCCTGCATAATCTGACCGTTAGCACTGAATACTAATACCATCACTGGGTTAGGATGCTTAGAGAACGGAAGGAAGAGATCTCTTATAAATACAGACCAAACTGCTGGCAATATAATATGGATAGTGCTGGCAATTTAATATGTAAATGTATAACTAACGTAAGCACTAAAAAAGTTGTGCTCCAGAAGGTTCCGAAAGCATAACTATAAATCAACAATAAATGCAGGATCAATTAACCGTTTTTAATTCCCACTACTAGACTGTCTGACTATATTATTTTTAAGTACTACAAGACTATTATAGTTTTTATTTCTCAACTATTGGTGTATATCCACCGCAAAGTCACTTGCACCATTATCCAGTAATTGATATAACCTTTCCTCACACAAATAACGCAAAAGAAGTATAAAGTGCCTGAGAAGAAGAGACAGAATAATGTGCAACATATCCTCTCGAAGAAGACATTGTTCTTGATGCATCCAATTAGAAGACGTCACCTTAAGTGTAGACAATTACTTTTACTCATAGCAATTATTTTTATTTCATTCCGGAATCAGACATTTTGTCACTGAGAAAGACAGTCTGAATACATTTCCTTACTCAACTCAGGTTAACACAGAAATTCGATTATAGACGGAGAATGTGTTTCTTAGAATGACAAGGATATGATCAGAGAGCTGTTCTGTATGTTTCTCAGGAATCTGTGAAAGTACGAAAGTCACTGTTGGATTTGTCGTGATTGTAAAGCGTTAAGAGCCTGCTTTGTACAGGAATATATGATATATAAATCCCACCTGTCATTCACAATTCGTGGAATGCCTGCTAGTTCTATGACACATTCAAAATGCTTTCTTTGCCAGATAATAAGAAGTGCTCGATTGATTTTGTTTACCTTTAATGAACTCGAAGAATGATACTATTTAATACAAATATCGTCGGGACATTCTTTCAATCTTTTGAAAAAGATCATAGATGAAATAAATTTCTCAAATGACACAAATGGGGCATGGCTTACGGCAATCATTATGGTTAATATGACCTAAGAATCGATCAGCTTAGCACTGAGGTCATGTTCTATATATATAACCCTATTGCAGCATTAGGTAACATAAAGTAAATACCGTATCGATCGCCTACCGGCTCATTCTTCATGCGTCCTTTTGAGTATTCTCCAGACCATGTTGGAGAGAGATGTACCATGCTAAAACACCTCTGTTACTACAGAAGCGATGAACTCTGGATCACATCTACAAAATTACAAAATAGCTTAAAATAGGCAGATATAAAACTACATGTATCACATGCGATGATTGTGTCAACAGGAGCGAATAACAGCCCTATGACAGTACGCAGGTAAGTAAGTGTGTTTCAATCATTAAGCCTCAAAGGCTATCTCAACTATCGGTCGGCTAACGGAAAAAAAAACCCAAAAAACGTAAGGTCGCTTTTACATATTCTTTAAAAACAAAAAGACTTTAAAAAACAAACAAAATGACTGGGTAATCAAGAGACTTAAGGTAATCAGAGCAGTAAAAAAAGAAAAAGGGTCAGGAAAGGCGGTTATAAAAGCCTTGAAATGAATGAATGAATGGATAAAAGACTAGAAAATAAATAGATAAATAGATGAAAATCAATACAACAACAACAACAACAACAACAACAACAACAAACCAAACCAAACCAAACCAAAACAAAACAAAACAAAAAACTCACTGTTAGTATTACAGATGAAAGGAACGCGCAGGTGATTTTTCTACAGTCTTATAACAACAGCTCGATCAACAAACAGGCAGTTATTGAATCATTGGTCTCTGATGTTCAATGGGGTACTCTTGGTTATTTAGAAATATCTCTACTCCTCCAATCCCAAGAATCACATAACATGCTGCAGGCATCTCTCTCCTCCTTTTATAATCAGTCTGCGTTCTTCTATCTTCACACTCGATATGAATCTCTTCTATCTTCACACTCCAAAGAATACTGCATGTCACCTACAGTTACGTTGTTAAGAAGGATAATGAACCACGGAAACACAATAAAGATTTTCAGCTAATATACTGGGCGCCCAGGGAATTTGTATACTCCGAGCAATTCTGGAACATAACGCCTACAAATCGATTTTCCGATTTCATCGGAGCGTTTCCACTGGGAGTAGGTAGTAGGTCCGCGGGTTGAACATTGGTAAGACTATGACTAATTTGGGAAAACGGACGCGAAAGATGACGATTGGCGAGGGAATCGATGTATACACTCACTCATAGCCTGGGGAAAGGGAGGTACATTGGTCTTAGAACAGAGACATGGAAGACAGCATAGAGAAAACGATTTAAGACATTGTCCAGGCTACTGGCACAGACATGTGTTCGAGAAATCTGAAAGGAGCAATAGCAGTGAAAACAAAGCCCATCGTGGTTTACACTCTCTCTCTCACTGACAGCTACTGATCACATCATGGTAATTTCAGCCACAAAAACCACTGGAGTAGCTGGAGAGAACAGATAATCTAAGTACCAACAACTGTGGCATCACTGTAGATTACGCATTGCCTCAATAAGCCTATACAGATGAAGATAACCATAGTCATTGTGATGATAACAACCATACTAGAAATGCCAACTGTCAGCAGGCACCACCCAGTACTGCAACAGTATATAATGAAGATAACAGAAGAAGCAGTTCAGATAACATAAGGATCATACATTCACAGGCACAAATATTTTACGACCGTACTAACTGTCGCCATGGAACTCCACCAAAGACTAAATCCCCATATTGACGGGATGCAGAAAAAAAAAAAACTAGAACAAGAAGATTTAAATTTTTAAAAAAAAATGCATTCAAGAGTGGTCAAAGATTTAGCTGGTGAAAAAAACTTCTTCATTACTTTTAATAAAAGTAGGGACGAATACACAAACTTCATGTAAACACAACATGCAAACGGGTCAGGACAAATTAAGACGCCCCCTTTGAAGACCATTTCTCCTACCAAGCTCAAATGTATTCTTGTGACATGAGGTGAAATTGGCGGGGTTTTTTTGTTTTTTTTTTAATCTGACAGCTAAATGTTGAAACTGCCGGACCTGTCACGTTCATGGCAGACGGTCGAATCTAGTCTAAATGATAAACAGCCTCTCTGTCAGTCCCTCCGTCTCACTGAAATACTCATCCATGAATACATAATAACATTTCTGGAAGTAATTATCTGTTTGTACATTTGGCCTACTTGAATTGCCAGACGAAGAGAGCCTCTCGTGGAATTATGTAGTTCCAAATTATTATGATTTTTACAACCATATGGCCTTATGATCATAATTATAGGATTTCTTAAGATGGTGAATTGTTTTCATTTAGCTCTCCAGTGTCATCATAAGGGCATTCGAGTTACATTATCAGACTTTACCAACCTACCTTGAAGCCTGATCTTTTATCGCTCCCGATTTGTACCAGCCACTGCTTCTTGATGTCTCTGAAGTTTTGTTGAGGATGCTAAGATAAACTACATCATTCTTTGTTTTCAAGTTGATAGGCAAGCAGGACGCAGCAGTTGGCCGGGCTTTCATAAACCTGAGGTATAATGTAGACGGTATAAATGTCTTTGGGTCATGAGTCACATGCATACGTAACATCTCAAAGTGGCAGATCCCACCAACACGTAAGGTCACGCTATATAACTTGTTCAGTGGAAGCACCGATTCTGTGCAGTGAGCAGGGATGTCAAACTGTCGTCACAAAAAAGTCGGAAAAGTTTCTTTGACACCCCCCCCCCCCCCACCGCCGTCATGGCTCTGCCCGGTTACGTAAGACACGAAAAAATCGAGGGTTTTCATGCTAGTTTTCACTGTTTTGAGAGAAGTTACTTGCAACTTTTCACGAGATCCTGGAATGGGACTATAAAATTATGTAACATGTGGAAATTCCAAGAACTAAAAAGATCCCACAGACAGTGACGTCATAATAATCAACATGCGCAATTAGATTAGATCTAGATCTAGAACTCAACTCTCATTTCCTAGTTCTAGAATCTTTAGATCTAGACCGCGAACAGCTGCACTCTTATACTAAGTTTTCCAGGATCATGGACACATTATAATTTTATTTGATGTTGTTTTCAGTACTCTAAAGTGCTGATTTTCTATCAACAACTCTCGTGCGACTGCATAATGTGAGAAAATTACGCGCTATGAACTTCGATCTCCAAACAGTCGCCGGACAGTCCGACTATCGACCATCGTCCGCGGCACGAGGATAACTCATTCGTACTTCCGATTTTCATTGTCATCGTACGAAATTTGTTTCGCAAATTAGGCTATTGTAAAACTGCGATTGTCTTGTGGATTCAGTAAAAGTCGCCAGTTGATTGGCCAAAAGTAGGAAAGTCGGCGACGACCAAAAAAATCGGAATTCCGACTAAAGTCGGAAGTTTGACATCCCTGAGTAAGCATGGAATTTGAACTTTCAAATGCTGACAGTTGTCTTTGAGGACAACAGAAAACAAAACAGTGAACGTGACTGTGGAAGGATAATGACGTGTACTAGCCTTTTTTTTTTTCCAGAAATAAGATATGATAAAAATTTATTTGTCCTCATGAGGAATTCCATACGCAGCCAATGAGATACAGTATGTAATACATTCCCACTAACTTAAACACGGACAAAAATATCACAAACGGCCTGAGAGCAAGGCAGACGCAAGGAATATTTGCAATTGCCTCAACTTGATGAGCGAGCCTCTGACAGCAGAAACGAACTTTTGTTATGCCCATGGTTAGTTCTTACATGCACAGATGGCTAGTTTTTATGGAATACATGTACTTCAAGCGATTATAAAGTGAGTGCATAAATCTTCCCGAAGTATGTTGCTTTGATTTACAGATTCGTTATATGAGACGTAGATGCGCTCATAGATTTTTTTTTTTTTTACAAGTTTGTGTCACTTTGTTGATGGATCTGATGATTCTATTTATTAATTTTGATTAGAGTGACTGTTGTTTAGAAATCAGTGTGTGCAGAGTCTTCCAGGTTATCCGGAATTTTGCAACAATGGCAAAAATTACAGGAATCATCAGTGCCCATGTCTTTGAAAAATGCATGTATCAGTATCTATCACACAAAAACTTATTTTGATCTCCTTGAAATTGTCCAAATTTTATTTGTATAATTTATTAATCTTTTTTTTTCTTTTTAAGATTACCTGCAATCGATAGCTGTCATAGACTTAAAAGATTCTCTACGTGGTAAATAGGAGAATGATTCCCTAAAACACGATTCAAAAAGCAAGTAAAAATTTGTTCCGTTAGTGAACAGATCTATAATTTTAACAGTCTGATTCCCAAAGTTTGATTATGTTATATGAAAAAGGTGAATGCACGAGAACGAACTGACTGCAAAGAAAACAAAGAGGGAATCCAATGCCAAATACAACAGACTGAAACCGGTATCCCGATTGCAAAGCCAACAGACGTAAGCCAAAACAGAGAAAAGGGGGGAAAAAAACGGACAGCGGACAAAAGAACTCCCTCTTCATATTCTTTTCTGTCCAACCGAATTAGGGGGGAATACAATATTCTAAATAATTTACTATACGTGAGCCTTTCAATTTTGGTGCATCGGATAGCCTTCCCATTAATTTTAAAAAGAAATTATATGCAATTGCAACAGATTTTCCCACAGGAAGACACATGCATTTATTGCTAGTGGCCATGCATATTTCAGGACAACATCGATTACTTTCGGAGAGCCATGCCCAGTATCTGATCGAGAGCTCTATTGTTATAGTAATCTGATCCTGATAGAATTATTCCCGATTATAGAGTAAAGCTAACATTACACTTGCTCTGAAAGATGGAACATTGATATATCTATTTCTATCTATTTCTATCTATTTGCTGTTGTTTTTTATTTGGATTTTATTTACTTATTTATTTGTTTATCACTTATTTGTTTATTTATGTATTTACTTATCTGTTTATATTCTTATTTATTGTTTTATTTATCTACTGAGGTTAATTATTATGAAACTCACGAAATTTCTCCGAAAGTCAGCAACAATTTGTGAGTACTTTTAGACCTTGTTTGGATTCATGCAACTCGTCAATAAGATAAGAGGAGATTCAACAGTACCACTTTTCCTTTTGGCAACAACAGAAAAATAAAAGTCAATGTTTCTGTTTACTGAGGTAGTCTAAGCCAAGTAAATAAAGATATGTAATGGATATGTTTATTGAACAATCTGTCATAATGTGATAGGTGTAATGGGCATTTTTCTTAAACATTCTGCTTTTATGTGTATATGTGAAGGACATATAAAGATTCTCAGACTGTTTAGCATCAGAGATTTATCTTTCTGGCTCATTGAACAGTACAGGGGTACACCATCATCTGTGCAGAGGTGGATGGTCCATAGTGTTTCTCTAAAGGACAATAAATGTATGATTTAACTTTCTATGACTCGGGGCAGCTTATATAATAATATAATGGTATTACCCTAAGCAATGTTGGGTATCAATGGCGCTCTCCTGAAACTGCCATTGGCATGGCATTGATGTTCAACGATGAAACGTATGTAAACGTTAAACAAATCTCCAAGCAATACATAATCAACCAGTCAAAGGCGAGAACTTCCCTGGGTTTCTGAGGGCTCGATACCAGAAGATATTACCCTCGTCAAACTTCTTTGTTTAAGTTCATCTTCTGTTGAATTTATACAAGCCACTCAGAGACCAGTGAGTTGGATCTTATCCCAGAAAGATAACAACAAAAGTATATCAAAATAACAAATGTTATATACCTAATGCTGATATAAATCCAGACATATGCTTGTGTTTAATTTCGCCTCTATATCAAACCAATACTAAACTTTGCAGAGTCAACAACTTGGGTCATAGTTTAGAAAAATAACAACAAAAGCTTATATTATAGCTTAGGGTATTATGCCAGCCAATACTGATAAATATTCCAGAGAGATGTGTAGGGAATAGCCCAGCTTGAACACATTCTAACATCACGACTTTTCATGATAATTTGGTTATTTCTCCGCCCTTTCAAATATAGCTATCCACAGAATCAAAAGACAGCCGCCTAATGCATACCCCAAAATCTAAAACTGATTGCATTTTGTTAATTTTGTATTTAAAGTGATATGTCAAAACTGAATCTTAACTGTCTCAGAACAGCTTTTCAGGGGAACGACTTTTTGTCAAAGTGAACGTTAGGTCACTCCACCTCTAGAAACCTCCTCCTCCGTCAGAGTAATCCTTAGATTGGAAGACTAGGAAGGATAAACACTGTTGGGAAAACAAATATAAAGAGCTGCTATGGCTGGTAGAGTATTGTCCTGTTGTGGCTTGGAATGGTCTGTAGATAACTGGTATGAATCATTCTCTGTAGTCTTCGTGCATTTGCCACATCTAAACAAATAGCTACTTTCCATTTGTGTCTTCTCTTACAGTAACTTAGTGATTCATCGAAATATAAACATATCATTATGCAGGTGCACTGCTGATGTCTGAAAAGTGAAAATATGGGATATTTTGTTTCTTGATTTCAGTAAAAACATGCTGGCGGGAAACCCAAGATTAAAAGACAAATTTCAGCATAATTCTGGGAAGCTATAGTTCATTAATGGCCCAGTATTGTCCACGTTCCCTTCAGGGAACATTTCATGATATTCGCATGTCTCATAAAACGTCCGATTTTGTCAGCCAATGACGTCACCTTTTCGATATTTGGACTTTATTATCATAATCTCTATTTATTATCATTGTTACAAGTATCATTATTATTATTACTATTATTATTATGCTCTACATTGTCTTCTACCAGAAAGCATAACATTCATCGTTTAATTTCATGCTCTGTGGAATCGACATCGATCCTTTCTGAAAAATAAAGTTTATTATATGCCCAACGTTTTGCTATTAGTCATAACAGACTTTGGGCTTTTTTTATTTATTTATTTTTTTTTAATTTCATCATTATTATTATTACTATTTCTTATTTTTTCAATATTATTTCATTATTTATCTTCTTTGTTCTGTTTTGTCTTGTTTTTGTTCATACTCCCCTTTGTGTGTGTGTGTGTGTGTGTGTGTGTGTGTGTGTGTGCTTCTCTGTTTTTTTTTTTTTTAACCAACCAACCCCTTTATACGCAGCACAAGTTCAGCCTTGTAAACATGGTACGAATATAACATAAATAAATAAATAAATAAATAAAATGAAAAAGTAATAAAAAAAATGACGTAGTATCGAGCTCATGTCCACGTCTCATGTACTGATAACGATAACCCAATCTCCGTGAGTTCCTTCCCTTCCACCGCCACCTACCTACCATGCCATACCCTCTCATTGGGACTGACGCAGCTGGGAGTGAAAATGGTTACATTGAGCGCAGTGACTACCAGCAAAGTAACAGCGCCATTGATTTTTGCCAGGCTCATTGTTGATTCTCTTGTTAATCACGCAATTCTGAGGGGAGGAAAAGTAATGTAGTAGGCAGGCTGGCACGGTTCTGTCTGAGGAAACCCAGATATCAGTGTTAAGAAAAGGGAGGAGAAAGATCAGCATTCTCAGGACTAGGGCCTCGAAAAGCAGTCCAGAATTCTATGAGTTGTGTAAATTCACAGTATTTGTTTTCCGAGAGGAACAGTCATTCGTGAATAGGTGGATAACATTAATTAATCGTCATTTTAGTATCTGACATAGTCCTATTGAAAGGTACTGAAAAATGTGGCTATATACAACAACATCTCAATTACTGTCTAGAACTACAAGAAGAGGAACAATTCAACAAACAGTGAATAAAACATCGACAATGACACATCTATAAAATTACGTATTAAGTCAGCAACAACACCAAGGTCAAATAACACACAAAAATTACGAGACACACTCCATGCCCATGACTTTGTTTCAAGTTTATTTCTCTCAATGGCAGTTTATATAACAGTTTCCCAAAATTTATGTAAATTCTGCAACTTTCCCCGCCCAGACTTACTACAAGCACTTGCTGACATTTGCAATGCTCACCAATAAACTCCACTATCGCACAGCTAACCTAGAGAAAGAGGGGGAAGGGGAGGGAATTTCCATTACTGCAAAATAGAGCGTAAATTGTTGTACATACATTTCAATTTACCTCTGTTCGAAAGTGACAGGAACAGGACTTGAATGAATCCATTTCCCCTACCTCTTGGAGATTGAAGTCACCATTTGAATGCAATAAATTACAGAGGAGAAAAAGGCGACTTATTTTTAACTGTTTTTTTTTTTTCGTACCTTTATCGCTCAGGTTAATCTAATTCCATTGTCCTAGTTAAATTATAGTTTCCGTGCTCTTCTCTGGTTTGTTTAATTTCTTTGTTTAGTTTTTTCTAAAGCCTCTGGGGCTCAGGGTAGTATACCTGATATAAAAGCTCAGTATTATGATAGAGAACCCTGCAAAAGCCCAGCCAATCAGATTAAGATACATCCCCTCTGCCCCCAATACCAAATGAATACATGTATCTTAGGGCAAAGATTTGTTGTGCAAGATTTTGTTTTTCTTTTTTCATTATAGTATAAAAATTTTGAGGTTTAAGAATGTTTAATTTTTTTTTTTAGAGGATTGTCAGCAACATCTATTTGTCTCGCACCAAGATAAAATGAGACTATGTGGATTTTACACAAACTATAAGCTATTACTACCACTTAAAAGCATTCATGAAGTATCAAAAAAAAAAAAAAAACCTAAAAAAAGAGCTAGTTTTACAAGGACAGAGATATTGCAGATTGAAGAAGACCTCTCAGCTCTGGCTAAACTCACGAGAAAAACCGAGTAATTTGGTACATAGATCTATTTTTCCCCCTCACAACATCCTTATTGCCATGTACTTATAGTCCACCCCTTAAGAGCAATATTTTCTTTTTCGGACATGAATCCTCTCTCAGTTTCTGCAATACAAGAACATCGAAATCAGACCGCCTTCATTACATTCTATCCACGGTTTGTCTGTTCCTGTTACGACGTAAACAAGCTGGCCATGAGATATTTATCATTTTCATTACACAATCGCTGTCGGCTCTCTCCAAAGTAAGAATGATACGGCGCACTGAAAAAAAGCTTTCGGATGTTGAAGTTGCCCTTTTTTTTTCCTTACCTAAAATCTGCTTATCTAAACGTAATGTCTGGAAGGCATTTTTTTTTTTTTTTTTGACAAATAGAAGTATTTCTTTAATGAATACACCCATGCAGTAATTTCTTAATGAGAGGACTACTTAGTGCTATCTTTGAGAAAATTACCGTTCATAGCTTTATTTTCATGCCATAGCTAACATTGTCTGACGGGCTTCTCTAGAAGATCATTTCTAAAGGCCCTTGCGGATGTCATTTCCCCCCCCCCCCCCTTTTTTTTTCTTTTAGTTTGTCATGCTAAAACCACGACCAGATCATTATTCAAACAGCGCTCCTCCCGCTGGGGGTTAAGACTGCTAAGTGATTAGATTAGGATGCACAGCCTGTAGCCAGGAGCTTCGGTCTCCAGAATTGTAGTTAGGCCCGGATTAAGACTCACAGAGACCACACGCACATGAGAGATTCTGATGTCTCTAAGTAAATGTAAGATAACATAAAAATAAAAATACATCATTTTTTTTCCTGCAAAACTTGTGTTAAGATGGATAATAGTATTTTTGTATACCTCCACTATTCATATTTCAAGAAGAAGTTTCCAATATTCTTTTTGAATTGCGAAATTTGATCAGATCCTTTATTTTAAGCTAACACAATACGTCTAAACGATGTATTTATTAAGATAAGGCACTCGACATGCCTTGTATAACAATTATTCTGATGCCATCTTTCAAAGCAGAAATTCTGTGGTGCCTCACTGCCCATGATGCTCTATTCACGAGTTTGTTTTGCTTAATCGCAATGGTCATTAATGACTGTGGTATTAGCAGTAATGTCAGCTTCTGAAGCACTGCAATGTTGGATTTCTTGTAGATAGAGACTCAACATTCCTACACCGACATAAAACATGCATGTCTATTTGTTCAGTCAATAACCTTTGATACTAAGATACTCTAGACCAGGCGTTCACAACTGGTGGGTCGCCTTGGTGAGGGGGGGGGGGGGGGGGGGGAAGGGGGGGTCACCTCGTCTTCCCAGAGGTTGACTGGGGTTGGGGTAAACTTAATTCCAATTTCTCAATTACCTTTTTTTTTTCTGCATTTACATTTCTTCCCCCCCCCCCTTTTTTTTTTAAAAGTTTGTTACAGCGTTTCAAAGTCATGAAATGACATTAATTTACTGATAAAAATAATCACAGGATTCTTCAATATATTTTCTGTTAGATGCTTTTTTCCCTCTCCGTCACGGAAAATAAAATGTGAATCAAACTGCTGATAGTGAAAGTTGGGGGTCGCCTGAGTTTCAAGCTTTGAGGTGAGGGGTCGCCAATGCATAAAAGTTGGAACCACTATTCCAGACTAAAATGACATCAACACATGGTGATACGTCAACATGTACAGATCAAAAGCTACGATAAGTATCATATCATATCAATATTTATACTATTGACAGAACAGCATATTTATGTATGGTTCAATCATGTATGAAAAACCATGGAAATCATGTTCGCGTATCTTAAACGGCCAGAGAATGGCATGGAACTTAATGTATATTTCTAATATTATTATATGTCCAACATTGTCCAGCAGTTTCGGAAGTCGTTTCTTTTTTGTGGGTCCCATGAAAAAGCGGTAAAAAATTATATATGACAATTTGTTTTTGTTTTTTGTTTTACAAAAGATCTGTCTCTGTGCTTGGCCTCCACATCAAAGGCAGCAAAACTGAAAAATCTGTGAAAGAAAGAAAGAAAGGCAGACAGGAAGGCGGAAAGCAAGATAAAAGAAAGAAAGAAAGAAAGAAAGAAAGAAAGAAAAATAAAAAAAAGGAAAGAAAATGACGACTATACGCTCTTTCCGAGATAACCTCCCTGTAGGAGGTTGAAAAGCGAAACCTATAGTGTATATATACGCTCTGTAAAGGGGAATTTCGCTCCTTAGCTTGACAAGATTCTATCACTACTTCTTGGCTAACTGAAGTTCTGTACTACACTCTGTCTCTGAAAGTGTTCTCTATAGCTTGTCATGTTATTTACAGGAATAAAGGGCCAAAGGAACAGAAGTTTAAAGGCATGTAAAGCTTTAATCGTCTATTTCTCAATAGTTAATTGGAAGAGTTAAACACTTGTCACCTTTTTTAGGAGACAATTTGTCCTCAGCATGGACAACCACACCTTTTCCCGCGTGTCTTATCCTCTCTGTATCGTTGACAGAAATATTGTCTCAAAACTTCATATTTCTTTCAGACAACATTGAAGACTGGCTGAATTTTGCCCAGAGCAACCAATGCCAAATAATAATAATAATAATAATAATAATAATAAAGAAATAGGGCAAATTCGTGTGTGATTTCCATTCCATCCTTACTGTGAGCGTTAAAATATGTTGATTCGACCAAAAAAAAAAAAGTCTACTCAGCTATGTTGTTCCGAATGGAGATCAATGGCAATATGCAATCTCATGATGACGTAAGTTTTAGATACTATTGTTCAGCAAAGGGGGGGGGGGGGGAATTTCGTATTTCCAAAGGACTACACATGACAGAAACCAGAATACTAACGGCGATAATTTGCTTGGAGCATCCTTGAAATGACTGTTTCCCGGGAATCTGCCCTGTTTGGAATACATGTAGCTCATTTCGAGCGATAAGAAAGGAACAAAGAGCGAACGTTGAAATCAAACTAGTGTTCCTCCGTTTTTAGTCTCTCTTTCTCCATTCCTTCTCATCTTATTTTCATAATACATGTATGTTTGTTTTAAGAACAGTGACAAAAAGAAATGAAAACAAATGTCAACGGCCGCATACGTTCCATTTAGATCTTATAAAAAAGACTGATGACGGTTTTCAATACGAATAGCTGTGTTTGTTATTGGGCACACAGATTTGATGGCTTTGAACATAATGTGTTTACACGTATGTTTGCAGTCTGATGAAAGGAAAAAGTCAACAAACAATAAGTACCAATAAACTGACATGTGTTGGCGCTCCTCTCTAGAAAGCGCGAAAAAAAAAAAAAAAACGTACATCGTCACGCCCATCAACATATGGCCTATGTTTAAAAAAAAAAAAATCTTTTTAGAATCTGTGTTTCTAGAAAATCAGTCACAACTATTCTGAAAGATGGAAAACGTACAGATAATCTTCATTCAAATGTTCTTTCTCTTATCTTCGTTGTACCACAAAATAAACAGTCAGCATAGAATCAACAACGCACCAGAAAAGGAATGACCCAGTAATGCCTGACTATATCAAAGCATATTTTCTGTCTTTTTATTTTTCTGCCACCTTTTCAACACGTAGATAAGCCTATTGTTTTCTGTCCAATCCTGGAATTTGTCATAGAATCCGCTTGATTGTCAGACATCCAATCCGGACGTAGCATTCACGTTTAAGAAATGACAATTAATAACACTTTAAGGTAATATGATATGAAATTCACGTTATTGCACTCTGTGCTGTATGGAAGAGAATTCCTTGGCAAGGTTAATATGACAAGGGAGTGGTGGAAGAGGCTGGCCTTCACTGGTTAAATTGTGTGCAAGCAATGTTGTTGTTCTTGTTGCTTTTGAAATATTTATAATCCATTGTTGTATTTCTATTTAAAGTGTGGCCCTGCATCCTTAGTCATGCATTGAAAGTCTGTCACCTGTCACCTATCCCTTAGATTTGGGATCCGTCGGGGCGCAGCAGAGGATCTCCTAACCACAGCTTTCCATTCCTCTCTATCTTCAGCTTTCCGTAAGGTGTTTCTCAGCTCAAGTCCTGTCCATTCTCTGACGTTGTCTTCCCAGCATTTCTTCTGCCTCCCTCTCCTTCTGCATGATGGTCTTGGCAAGGCCAGATGAGCGAGTGTGCCCATACCATTTCAGTTTCCGTTGTCTATGGATGCTATCAACTCCTCAAAGTAATTGATCCATTCCTTAGGGACTGAGATAACTTCCTGTTGGAGATTGACAAGTGAAATGTATACCAATATTCCATGAGTCCCTCTGACTCCTCACAGCAGCAGTGTTCACTGTTATCAGGGTGGACACTGCTAGATAATGTAACAAGTCAATTCAAGAGATATTTATAAAAAGCATGTCAATTTGACCATCTCTTGGTGCCCCCAATGGCCATTCTACATTTTTGCTATTCATGATATCAAAATTATAAAAGAAAATTATGCATTTCATATAATTTTTAAAACCTATGTTGGACAAATCAGTAATCAGGATTTTTTTCAGGCAATGTAAAATTACTGCCCCCCCAGAGGAAACGAACTTGGCCAAAGCATAGAAATATACTGTCTATATCAAAAGTTAGGTCAAGTGTAGAGTCCGCAAAAAGGCCAAAGTCATTGTGACATATGAAGTGGACACAAAAAGTACGTGCTCGTGGAGAGAACGGAAGGGATAATACAAAGGGGAGTTATTGTCGTATATTTCTTTCATGTGAGGTTATAAGAGTTGTCTCCCTGATGTAACATCGTTTACATGTATGTGTTTATCATGTTTCACACTTTTCCCCTCTTCTATCAAAGAAGTATATAGTCCCACTATCTGTATCTCTATCCATTAGTTTCTTCATCTGTCATTCCATCCATCCATCCATCCATCCATCCATCCATCCATCCATCCATCCATGTAGCCCATAAGCTGCCTACCTACTTACTTTCCTACTTACCTACTCACTTACATACCTACCTACCTAACTAGCTACCTTCCAGTCACTTCACTGACCCTACAGGTAGCTCTACGTGGTTTGCCTAATGAGGTTGGTGTGTGAAGGCATACGGACGG
>JBCAUA010579435.1:0-12500 GCA_038406235.1 Peronia verruculata
GAATGGACATATCAACTTTTTGATACCATTTTTACATTCAGCAGAGACTGCACTTTTAAAAGAAAACAGAAACCCAATCAAATATTTTGAGCAAAAACCCAATTTCAGAACCTGCCCTCCCGCTTAAGTAAAATAAAACACTTTTTTGCATTGGTGAAGTAGAAGCTGCATGTGAATGAGATTTTCTCATTTTATCACTAGAGTGACAATTTATGGAGTCAGGCTTTAACCACAATTTACTTGACTTGTCAATTTTCATAGGCAATGCTATAGGTGTTGGCCCAGGTGTTATACAGATGGACCCCTTCACAGCCATGCCACCGGCATTCAACAACAATATGAACAGGAATAGGTTCAACCAACAGAATCCAAGTAAGTCTTGAAGATTGTCTTTTCAGATCGAATTTTTAAAAAGGTACTATTGGAATGTCATTGAGACATGTTGGTCTTCCTTTTCAAACACTCAACTTTACAAGCCTGTGTGATTTTCTCTTTTTTTTTTTTTTTTAAACATTATGAACAATTTTTCTTTGTCAAGAATGTATGTAACATTTGCCTTTTCTTAGGAGTTCAGAGATGTCATAGTAAAATTTCAGAGAGGAGATATTTTTCCATTTTAAACAAAGAGATATAGTGGTCCATTGTTTATTTGAAAATGGTATGAATGTATTTTTGTATCCTGCTTTTTCATCAGGCTACCAAAATAACTTCCAAAACAACTTCAATAACAAAGGACGAGGTAAACCCCAACAACAACAAGACGGCAGTGGTTCCCCCAATAATCAGCGACGCAACAATAACCAGGGTGGATACAATCAGCAAGGTGGAGGAGGAGGTGGAGGTAGTGGTGGTGGCGGCTACAACAATCCGCAACAGCAAAACTACCAAACCAACAACCACTTCCAACAACAACCACAGAATAAGCAAGGAGGTCAGTACAGTTGTCAGTTACTACCACCCAAAAAATCACTGTCTCAGATTTCCTGTACAAAATCTTGTGTGACAGGCAAGTTTGAAATTACACATGGTTACAGCAGCTCTGCTGGCTCTGGTTTTGTGATTCATGTAAATTACCAGTAAGTTCTTTCTCTTATGAAAAATAAATACAAAACCTTTGTCCAGTGTTCACATTTGCCAGCATTTAATACAGATTTTTGAATGATTTCCATAAAAAATGTTGGAAGGCCTGACAAGCTCAGATTTGTCATCTAGCAATGGTCCATTAAAATGATATGGTTTTGATTGACAGGAATGAACAGAGATCTCCCACCCAGGTTCCAGCGCATGGCTCAGCAGCAACAAATCCAACAGCAGACACAGATGGGTGGTGTACCTGGTGGTCCCAACAACCTGATCATGTCAGGATCAACAGGCTCGGCGCCTCTAGGGGCTCCTAATCAACCATCTCCATCTGCTTCGCCTCCCCTGGCAATTCCCCCGGTGACTAACGGGATCAAGGAGGAAGTGAGTCTGCGGCCGGTGAAGAATTTCACCATGTTCAAGCCAAACACACCATCCATGCTGCCACGCTCTGCCCAGGCTCAGCATCCAGCACCAAGAGAATCTGGATTTGCTGCCAAAAAGAGCACCGATATTTCAGAGATGCTGAATCCTCTTTTGGATAAGCAGGTAATTCGGACAATGTATGTAACCATGCAGTTGGTGGCCAGATGTCTGCCATGTAGTTTTTTTAAGCGGACATAGCTTTTCACTAATACAGTGACTTTATTTTGCTAGACACAGGACTTATGAATATTCATAGGGCAGCAAAAATCACTTTTTGATCTTTTTATTGGACACGTTTATCTCAGAAAAAAACTTTTGGAATTTTACTGATTAAAAAGAATGCTTTTTTCTTTTCTCCATGAATTTTTCATGGTGTTCAAGCAAATGGTACATGATTTTTGCATTGGTCTTACATCTGCTCAACAAGTTATGCATCTCTCAAAAAGAAATAAAGCTGGGGAAAAACAATCTTCTATGTCCGCGTTGCAGACCCCATTTTTGCAGTATTTATAACTACTAATTTACTTCCTTCTGTAAGCACTAGAGATCATTGTGTTACATGACATCATTAGTACACATAAATTTACATTGGCACCATTCATAGACCCCTCCCGTGTAAAATGGTTTTCATTCACTTCCCATATAGCTTTGTTGCTTTTCTGTTTTTTTGTTTGTTTTTTTTGGCACCAGAGGAAGGACTGTCATTTAGAAATTGGGTACACAGATTGATGGGTTAATTTAAGAATTTTTTTTTAATTTAATGATTTATATGTGTAAATTCTAAATTGTCTTCATCAAATAGATCTCAGCAAAATGGAGAATTGTGCTTGGAGAATTTGTTTCATTTATCCATAATTCTGGTTTACTGTTTTTGATTGTCATGAAAGTCACAGTTTTCTTTTACTGATTAATTCTGAGATGTTATTAGTTGATGTCGTGAAAGTTGCGGGTTTTTGTGTACTCATTTTTGCCGTGGGCTGTATCCAGCAGCAACAGCATCAACAACAGCAGCAACAGCAGCCTGTTGCCACCAGACAGACAAAGGAAGAAAAGACAAAATCCCCAGTGAAAGAAAAGCTCACCAAAGAAAAAATGATTGACAAACTGGTAAGGAAATTATTTTCCTTCTAGGTTTTTTTTTAATGAATCTAGTCTAAGATCATCAAGAATTGCTTTTTCAATGTCACGCTAGATGGATATTATATCTCATCTCTATGGATTTTCTCTCCAAATACAAATTTTGGTCTGGCAATGCAGATTTTGAAAATCATGAGATTAGCAAGTCATGCCTTCTTTTTGTCTGCCATGAATGTGTCAATCTCAACATAGTGTGTGTATTCATTCTGATGTACTAGTGTTCATTTATGTACTGTATATATATTTGTTTTTATAATGCTATTGGTAAATGGTGAAATTATGATGAACTGTGCTCTTTGGCAGTACTAGATCTTTGAATTTCAGAATTTGTTTCTGAAATGAGCTGCACCAACATGTAAACATTTATATTGTTTTTGTATGTGAAAAAAGGAGGAGGAAATAATGAAGAAAGGTGTTTTTTAATGGTTGAATTCCTGCAATATTCCTTTTTTCTCTCAGACATACCTACTGTCAGAGTGCTATGCAAGCCATAGTCTCTCTGATGCTGTGACCGATATCAAACTGATGAATGTTCCACGCAAAATGATTCCTGATCTTCTGGCACACATAATGCTAGATTCTGTGGAGAAATCAGGTGAGAATTTTATTTCTCGTTCGTTAGTTACATCTACGGATATTGCTGCATTTTACAATTTTGTCATGCTGTTGAGCGGAGTCTTTAATTAGATCCCACATTAGATCCGCTGTAAATATATAATTTCTTCAATTATAGTCTTAAATACCACCTGCAGTGCCATTCCTCGGTGTAAAGAGGTATATAAAATGTAAATTGAATTATTTTGTTGCCTTTTGATTGGCAGAGTTTTGGGGTGATAAATGAATTTATAGGTCATTCAGAGAATGGTACAATAAGATTTGAGATATTCTAGAGATGCCATTTGTTTGGGATCTGAGAAAATTGCTCCTCCAAAGAAGTGCCTTCTTCCTATTTTGTTTCAGGATGGTTTTTTTTTTTTGTTTTTTAACATGAGAAGAAAGAGAGCTCACTTACAAAAACAATTGTTATTATGAAAATTGCAGATGCTAAATTCATTACTGGCAAGTGAAGGCAAATGAAAGACATATTAATGCCAGCTTGTTCATAAACTGTAGATTTCAGTAATTATGTGGCAGACCTTATGATATTTGATGACCAAAAGAATAATCTTCTATGTTGGTACATTACATGTGGCATCTCTGCAGTGTACAGAATTGGAATGTTGCTTCACATCTTTGCTTGTTTGACATTAATGAGGCCTTCTGTGTGTCTCTGCAGATGCTGAACAGGAACTGTCAATGAAACTAATTGATGATCTCAAATCAGAGAATATTATCTCATCAGAGCAATTCATGGAGGTAAGTAATATGTTCAAGAAAACCTGTCAGGAAGTCATCCTTTGATTTAGATACAGCTCTGAGTAATCTGTCTTTGTCAAGCAGTTTTGATTCAGTCTGACATGTCTTTGTTTCACAACCAAATTCAGATTATTATTATTATTATTATTGTTTTTTTCTTTTTTGCTACATAGGATTTACGATTTGTGTTGAGTCAGATGTTGATGAAATGTCACAGATTGCAGGCTGCATAACTTAACGTCTACTCTCCCTCTTTTCAGGGTTTCAAGCAAGTGTGTAATCAGATGCGAGAGCTTGAGACGGATGTGCCCTTGGTGAAGTCCCATGTGGCTCGCTTTGGAGCCATGGCCACCACCCTGGGGCTGGTCAGTCTGATAGGTCTGTCAGAGCCGTTTGAAGGAGGTGTCCATTACCCACTGTTCATGCTGTGTCTCCAACACATGCATAAGATCAAGGATAAGGAATGGCTAGTGGACACCTTCAACAGGAGCAAACTGGATCTCCAGAAAATGTTGCCAGGTGAATTTTTCAAAGGTCGATGCTGGGATACAATATATCAAATGCATATGAATTCAGTTATGAATTGCTGAAAATGTCAAGTCTAAAATGTAACAATCCTGTGTTTATCAAAGGTTATTGACAAGTCCACAAAAATTATCAAAATCTGCAGGTTGAGTAAATGCCTTATGAGAATTGCTTTAGAAGTATAATAGACATTTGAAAGATATTTTCAAACTTTATCAGGAGACAAAATTATGAATGGAAAAATGATTCATTTGCACAGAATGTTCTTTTGCAGTCCTTATTACTTATTAACTTAACAAATGATGGATCCTGGACTCAAAATTATTCTTGACAGTTTTTTTTTTTTCTTTTAATATTTCTTTCATCTCTGTAAATTCCATTTATTCTGAGGATTTTCTTTCTGCAGTTGAGTAGTGTGCTTTGAGACAACTGTTCCTGCTGATATTGAGGATTATCTATGAATTAATATAATATGGTTTTCTTTCGAAGGGCAGAAATGTAATCTGTTATCTCCCTTCACAGAAGTTGACCAACGCAAAGAGAGAATGTTGGAAATTCTAGAGGATCGCGGCCTGAGCTTCATGTTTCCGTTACTGCGCATACAATCAGAACTGGGAAGGCAGATTGCCGCTGAGCCCTCTGCAGCAGCTGTGTTTAAGTGGATCAAGGAGAAGGTCGAGCCCTCACTGCAGTCAGACCCTGGCTTTATCAATATCCTTGTCACAAGGTGGGTCTCTCATCAGGCATGTCTTTCTCAATGCTCACTAGTTGTCTAAGGCCACAATACAAAGCTTTATCAGCTCCTTTTATCTTGAACTCTTTTAAGTCCTCTAGAAAATTGCATCGCTTGCGGCTGCGATTTCTGCCCCTAGCCACGTCGTGGCTGCGAGTTTGTACCTCGCCGAGATTTTTTATCAATTTTTGCCCCTTTCCCGTATAAATGAGCAAAAAAACGGCGAATATGTCCAATGACGAGAACACGATCAGTCCTCCAGTGATCGCGAGTGGTGTCACTTCTCAAATCGCCGTTTTTTTTTTTTTTTCTTTTCTTATGTTCACATGACAATGGAAAGTGGAAGATATAGACTGTGGTGGAGTTACTGTTCTGAAAGACTAAGTCTCTGAGAGATCTTCGACGATGAATTCATTCTTCAACAAGAAAAAAAGTCACTATGACTGCAGTCCTGTCTTGGTTAGCATTTTTTTCTGTGTTCCCTTCGATAAACATGGAGAATTGTATTGAAAGATTGTCGAGAAATCTGGTTTGTGTAGATGAAATTTGCCAGTAACCACTAGTATGATGTCTGTCCCCAGCATTCTCAAATACATCACATCTGAGAGCACACTGAAGGAGAATACTGACGTCACTGTCACTCCTGAGAAAGCTCTAATGGACAAAGAGAAAGAACTTCTTGAGAAACTGAAGGTAGAACTGACAGCTTGCATCTCTACAATCCACAGTGATATATACGAAACATGGGAAATGCTTGTTGTAAAAATCCAAAAGCTTTTGAAATTGTGTGTACATTACGCTGGATTAACATGTTAACAAATCGAAAGCATCAGCCCAAAGAAAACAAGGCAACATCGAGCTATTGATATTTTATTTAATGTGCCATAGAGCAGTGTATACCTTTGTTTAATTTTTTTTTTTTTCCTTGTAGAATGTGGTCCTTTTAAGCGTAACTTTTTAAAAAAATTTTTGGTTAGCGGGATGATAGCGTGGAACATAATTTGATTTGATAATGTTGTTGTGAGTTCTGATTTTTCCACATTTTTTTTTTTTTTTTCCATCTCATTTTATATTTCTGTTATAGTCCAGTCCCACAGCTGTGTAACAATGTACTGACTGTTATGCTGCATTTTTGCCATAGGAGAAACTTTTGTCTGAGTTAAACCTGGTGGCCAATCATGGATTAGAAAACCTCATTTGTGGCAATAAGCTGGTTTTTCTTGAGATTAATGTATTTTTATCTTTTCTTGTACAGGGAGTGCTCCAGATGTTTTTACATGATAATACAAAGCTCCAAATGACAGCCTTGTATGCTGTGCAGGTGTTTTGTTACACAAATCAATTCCCAAAAGGTAAATTGAATCCTTCTCCCCCTCTTCCTCTCCCTCTCTCTGCCTCTGTCCCTCTTTTTTTATTTATTTATTTTTATTTTTATTATTTTTTTATGTGTGTGTGTGTTTGCGCTTTTTTTTTTTCCCCCCAACAATGTGAGACTGTTTAAGATGGAGAATTGTTTAAAGGAATGAGTGGTGAGAAAGGGGGTGTCTTTAAGAGCAGTGACAACTCAGGGAGTGGATGCCGTCAGTCCCAGTAACTCTAGAGGTGCCTTAATTGTAAAACATATTCCATGAAATAGCCAAATGTCATGCTTGAATTTTATTCATGAACAGGTATGTTCCTGCGCTTCTTTGTAAACCTGTATGACATGGAGGTGATTGATGAAGATGTATACTTGCGCTGGAAAGAGGAAGTTAATGATGAATACCCAGGCAAAGGAAAGGCTCTCTTTCAGGTTAGTTGACTTCTTTCTGTGTCATTTGTTGTCTCTCTCTCCATCTGGCTTATTGACAAAATGTGGACAGTGTGCAGGTGTCTTACTGTGCTCATGGATATTTTGTTATGCTTGATTTACGTCAGTCGTTTGCCAAGAACAAGATTGGGAGCAGGTACAGAATATGGGTTTAAGGAATAGCAGGTGAAATGTCCTATATAGTTTATTTAACTCCTACAGTTCTGAAATTTATCAGTTTCTTAGAAGAATTGTAACTGAACCAAATTTATACTTTTAATGCGCAATCATAAAAATCATGTACTAGAATGTAGAAATCCTAGATTACCTGCTCTGGACTAAAGCAATCACACACTCATGATTCAGTGGCAGTTACAGAACCTTATTTTTCTCATATAAATTTTTTTCCATAACATTGTAGCTATAACCATTTTAAGGGCATTCTTTTAGGGTGGAGTAGATATGTGTTGTAAGATTTGTAAGTTGTTTATTAAAGTGGATGTTTTCTCAGTATCAGGTCTGTCTTCATGCAGTATTGATGTTGCTCTCTGTGTCTGACAGGTAAACCAGTGGCTGAACTGGCTGGAACAAGCTGATGAGGATGAAGAGTCTGAGGAGGAAGAAGATGAAGAAGAGTAAAATGAAAGATACTTGAAGATAAAGAAGGCTGCCAGGACTCAACATGAGCGTGTCATCTTTGCTGCAAAATGACACACTGCCATCTGTGCCCCTTCACCACAATGGTATTATATTTCACTGGGATTGGACCGGACCTATAACTAACGTGGATTTTTTTACTATTGTCTTGTTCGTTCGGATTTGGTGTTGTTAGGTGTAGGTTATGTGGAACTTTTTATAGTTGATGGTCATAGACAATTTTTAAACTATTTGCGTCAAGCACAGTACATTTTTTTGTTTGTTTTTTTTGTTTTTTGTTTTTACATCTAGAAGTTCCTTGTAATTTTGTCAAAGAAATATACAGACTTTTTTCCTGTGGAAACAAAACACTACATAGTGAAGCATGACATACGTAAGAACAGAGACGAGATTGAGCAGTCGTGTTGATTCTGTGTTTCATTGGCCCAAGATTGAAACTCTTGGGAACTTTTGAGGAGATTATTTTTACAGTGGAGCCTGGCTAAGTTTGGGACTTTTACAAAACTTTGTGGCTGTGAGTGGATAAAGGGAATGAAATCAGCACTGCACAGATCTGATTTCACAAAGACCTGACGAGGGAGGAGATCCATAGAAAAAATCTAGCGGAGAGACGGGCGAGCACACTTTGTATTATTACTGGACTTCAAGAGATTTTACATTTGAATTTAAATTAATGTCATTTTTATCATTCTTTGAGTAATGGATTTGTCATTTATGAGGTCAATATGATATCTGTTGTCAGTGGTACAGAAACTTTGGAATTTACGGTGCGAAGATATTTCCTTAATGTAACATTGTATGATATTGTCACTCTTCACTTGTTGTGGTTAGTGTGTTGGCAGGTGTGTGATTGTTGCTCAATTCATTTGACTTGATTGATATTTTTGTTTTGTTGAAACTCCACTTTTCCTCGTTGAAACAAAAATTGTCTATGTTAAATTGTCACGATGATTGCGTGATTGTGAGCCATTCAGAAAGATTTCTTATGGACTTGCTGACCGATAGAGAGGCATTACATCACACTTAACCACTTTTGCCTTCTTCTTTCAAAGTCCTTTCTTAACTACCACTGTTAGCTATCGCAGTGCCAGTATTTTTTCATACATTTTTGACTTTTGCACAATTGTAAGCAATTTGAAAAAGACATTTCACATTACCATGCTAAAGAGATGGACATTGGATGAGTGAGCAAGAAAACATATTACCCATTTTACTGCAATACAGATTATCCCTATTTTTCATTGTAGCCTATCTACTGAAATCTTTCACATGGTACACCCTGATCTGATTGAACTGAGCATGCATATCCTGCAAGCCCACACATTGTAGTTGTATTACAGTATGAGATTTCTTGCAGGAATTCCTGAATACTTCCCGTCCTTAGATCTATCGTCTTTGTAAGTTGGAATATAGCATCAAGGAAAGCTACCCTTGGCATTTATTTAAGTCATGGTTTAAAGAGCAGAAAATAAAAATGCAATATTTTTATTATACATAACAGATTTTCCTCATTCAGTTTGCCGCTTGTATGAAAAAATGTATATTTTGATATGCATTTGGTTTACTAGTTTCATCCATAAGTTATGAAATAATCAACACATCACAACAGCTGGTCACATGCCATATATCCTTGACCATTCCTCTAAACATCCATTTAGTAAGTAATCACTTCCCATCCATTTACTCATGTATGAAACCTGATGACCAAAATCTGACGTGACAGTTATCAAAGCATTCATTTGTTTCATGCATTTCAAATAAGAGATTTGTTCCCATCAGTCTTTTTCATCAGTCCATGTTTTTCAACATTTTTATTTATTATAATTTTAGATTTTATTTTCCCTGTTTTCAATATGGTATTTAACTCCACAGTGTGGTTATTCAGTGTGGTTATTGTAGTTGCTTAGTATTTTTCATCAAGAGATTGTATTCGTTAAGAACATCAATTATTCATAATCATCAAGTTTTTATGTGAGGCTATAGATTGTATCCTCCAAACCAGCATGGGCATTTGTGAGAAACATCAAGGTATATCATGGTCATTGCTATAGACTATCCAGGCACTCAATGATATAGAAGATCTACTTGCTTGTCTGTCTTTGTTGCATGTCACTCCAGTGATGGGCTTCTTTGATCCCGCCTGACAGAATTGCTGTGATTATTTCAAAATCTGTACGTGTGCATAGCAAAATGTATGCATAAATTGATAAACCCAGAATTCCCAAACTTGATTCCTAAATCCTGACATCTTGATGTGTGGTTGGCATTTCTCTTGTGCTGAATCTTCCTGCGATCATGTGATTTGCTGACACCAGTTGCTAGTGAATGAGGAGAGCGAAAACTTGAGGCTCTTGATGTGAAGTAAGTTTTACATGAGAGAAAGAAGCATTGGTGTTTCTCTTTCTAAATAAGTTAACTTGCTTTTGCTGTGGCTCATTCAGTCAGCTATTAATTAAATAATCATACAAGATATTAAACATGAAATGTACACAAACTTTGCCTTACAATCTACAGTCTGCCCGCTGTGAAATGTTCATCAATGGCCACATATTGTTGGTGGGCAAATGGTTGATGTGTGTAAAAGATGTAACTCCATACCTTAACTGTAATAATTTATTGTAAGAGATCTCTTTAGTCATGCCATCACATCTGTGGGTGTCTTGTTAGCTATAGAAGATGCCTTGTGTCAGTTTACTGCTTGTGAAATTTCTCTGTAATGGTAGATTCCACGTTGTTTCTTTTATGCTGAACATTTTTTTTTTAATTGATATTATGTTTTTAATATGAAAAAGGAATGTAGGCCTATACCTGTACATCAGATTTTTCCAGTTATTCATTCACAGTAAAACTTGGATCTGTCATTTTTCGCTTCCAACACACATTTAAAACACTTCATCATGGAACAGCTTTCTTTGGAAATATGTCCACATTGTTCATTTTATAAAAATACAATAGAACTGTCAGGCCGACAACTGGCAAAATAATTCAAGAAAAACAAATAACATAAAAATCTATGAACAACTTGATTGTGATGATCATGATGATCCCGATATGGAAGCTGACACTCTAGGCACACAGACAGTCTTGAAACATCACCATCCAATAGTTGTCAGTATGTGTCTGAAGACTAGCCAGGGAATGAAGTGTTTCCATGTTTGCACAAGTTGTGGGCATTCAGCATTCAAAAGTGCTGCCAATTTGATTCAAGTACATGTATAGTTACAAGTTTAGGCACTTTAAACATTGTCACCGAAATAATGATCTGTTTTATTCTCTTCTGTCTGTACTGCCAAAAGATGAGATTAGAGTGGGATCAGCAAATCAGAAAAGCAAAGGGGCTGCCTGGAGTATCTATGAGATATAAGTGTTGGGAGAGATGGTTCTGTCTGTACTGGAATGTTTGTTTGGTTTTGTCATCATTATCTTCATACATACTCTTGACATGATTCAGTTTATGTATCCTCTTTTTCTTTCTGTGAAGCTTTTAATTAACATTCTTCTCCCTTCAAAATCCTGTAGTGAAACTTAAATTACCTGTACTTTTGTAACTTTTTTGCTGTGACTTAAGTGTATGGGAAGAAAGAGTATTCTTTGGAAGGCTTTGATTTTTTTTTTTGGGAGGGGGGACCTTTATTTGTTCCCTGTGTATATTCTTGAGTTTTTGGAGGAATTAAAGGCATTTTTTTCATGTTTCTGTTTTGAAAAAGAAAAAAACAAAGGTTAAATAAAATTTTAAGAATGTTTTGATGCAGTGACTGTTGATCTTGTAATTTGGTAGTCATTTCTCCTGTCATCAGTGTCATAACTCTTAACCCCTGACCCTTGGTTTTAGGGGCTCTTGTTCGTTTTGTAAGGAAAATTGCACCTTAGTTGACCCTGACACTCCCTCCTTTTTTTTCTTTTTTGTCTCATAAGCACATGTTCTTTTAATGTTTCCATAATAGTCAAAAAGCATGGAGAAGATTTAGTGGTTACAAAGCCTTGGTAAGATTGAGGAATGTCTCATTGCGATTTTGTTCTTTTTTTTTTGTTTTTTCTTCTTTGTTTTGCCCACACTCCGTGTATCTCCAACCTGTTATTGTATGTGTTTGACACTGTATGTACAGTAAACATTTATAGCATGTCAGACACCAGATTTTTGCTTTCTGGCTTTGATTTGTCTGTTGTGTGTCACCATAGTGTTTGTTAATGACTTGTATGTGTGTTTCACTACTGAGCTTAGCTTTGTTCAACCAGCGCAGGGTTTTTGTGTGCTTTGTTTGTCTGGGACCTGCATATAGGTGAGAAAACAGGGATGTCAGATTTCCTACTTAAAATCGGATGACATTTCCTACTTTTTGGCTCTCAGTTATTTCTCTGTTGGCCCCAAATCCGATGTTATTTACCATTAACGTACTTCAGTTTTACATGTTGCTGAAGAATATACCGGGAACTTTTCCTACTTTTTCATGTAGACAGACTGACATCTCTGGAAAAAGTACATTTGATGGGAGTTTGTTCTTGTTATGTCTGACATTATTCACGACTTTCACTTTGTCCGCCTGTCTCTCTCTCATGTGTTTTTGTTTGTGTTGATGAATATGTCAGTCTTATGTGTGTCGCAGTTTACTTGTCTCTTACTTTGTCTCTCTCAGTCTTACCCATTTCCTGGTTTTTCTCCTCTCCGTTCTTGTGCTTTGTTCATCACTTGTCTATAGTCTGTAATGCATTTTTTAAAAAAATATATATATAACAGGGATGTCAAATCTCCCATTTTGAACAAGGATTTCCTACTTTTTGGCTGTCAGTAATTTCTCT
>JBCAUA010579544.1:0-16332 GCA_038406235.1 Peronia verruculata
GGATGCGAATTTTTGGTGGGCGGACGCGGAAGCGAAACGTCATAAGTGATTTACTTCCGTGTTTGAAATGTACACAACAGAATAGTGGGCGGACGCGGAAGCGAAACGTCATAAGTGAACGACCTATATGGAGACCGACATAATTATTATTATTGGCCCCACGAAGCTCCAAGCTCGCTCGAAAATTTGCTAATGATATCACTTTACTTTATAAACTCTATTACAAGTTCTTCATAAGTATTGTTTTTTAACTTTTCTTTTTAGGTATTTGATTAGTTGCTGGTGGACAGCTGTCTTAATTTTAAGAACTTTTTTTTTCTCTCTCTCTCTTTTTTTTTTTTTTTCTCGTGAAATGAGAACCTACATGTAAGGCTTATATCAACTAATCCGATAAAAGTTCTAAGCGCTTTTGTTTTTTTAAAGAATAACCATTAAGGCTCCGTTACGTGGGAGCCAATGAGAACTCATCAGCTCGAGACTTACATAGAATTATAATACATTCCAAGTCTAAATACTAGATGGTGAAGCTTGTGTCTCGCAGAGAGAAGTGTTCTAGAAGAAATTAAAACGTATGAGAACAGTTACCTCGACATTTCTTTCCAAACCATCTTTAACTATAACGTCACCCTAAATAACTCTCGAATCGGCAGGTTATCGTGATTATGAGATACATTGGCTTACGGGGATCGAGGAGGCAGCGATGCTCCTCGAAGATAACATCTAATCAATAGGAAATTATGTGAATTTCCACATGTAATTTGTTACAACTTTAGGTACTGTTCAAAATTGTAAAAGATAAGCCATTCAATTTACACACAGACACACACCATCACACACACACACACACACACACACACACACACACAGGCCAGTGTGGTGAAAGGAGAAATTACAATATCTCAAAGATGAACCATTCAGATTAGTATAATAAGACCATAAATTTATCGAAAATTGAGACCCTTCCAATACCTTAAAAAGAGGCCAATAAGAAAATCAGTTTTCAAAGTGAAAGCATTCAACTTTGTACATCGGAGGTGTTGAACTCAGTACAAGTAACCAGCGTGAAAGAAATCTGTGGTGCAAAATGTCTTTGGAGTAAAAATGTAACAAAATGTCGGCACCAAAAAATGCCAAAGTTATACAATAAAACTACAGCAAAAAATGTTCATGTCTTGCTGTAAAATACTTCTAAAACTATGGAGTTAAGAAACATTAGCACTAATAAAAACCAGAATGGGTGCCGTAAAATTACAACAAAAAATATTGCAGTAAAATGTACAGTTAATGGATTGTAAATTCACAGTACAGGGCACTAAATTTACGGGCAATTTTTACAGCGCAACTATCCATTAAGCTGGTGCCAGGAAATCCTTTAACTTTGTCCAATTGAAAGACAACATTAAAATGGTGTTATTGACTGCCCCAATGTTTGTTGTTATTGTTGATGTTGTTGTTTTTGCTGTAATATAATCAAGAGTTAAATAAATCTCCCCTATAAACAAACTGTGTAAATACTTTTGTTTTGTTTTCTGAACCTTATAAATCTGCCTTTCATGTTGATGTATTTTGTTTGTTTGACTTTTTCTTTTATCTGTAATTAATGCTACCAAATCTATTTTGCAAGAGTTTACGTAAATCTCCAGGTTAACAAATCATTCAGAAAACGTTCTATTGTCTCCTAAAATCAAGAAGTCTCAGAACACAGAAAGTTGTCAAAGTGAGATCAAAGGAATCGAGGATTTACCTATTTACTATACTTTGATATGTCAATAAAAAAATTTTTTAAATGCCGGTGTTACAAGATCAATTTTCATTATTTTTCAAGAAATGAATCTTCATGTCTATTATGTCGATACACGACAAGTTTTTATTGCTGTCATTTGGGAGATGAGTTGTTTTTTTTTTTTTTAATCAGCCTTATTACCTCCCTTTGCCAGACACAATGGATGTTGTACAAGCAGAGAGAAAAGAGAAAATCACCTACATTTACGCCCCTTTGCTTGAGATCCACTGTATGAAAAAATTAGGAAAAATATATACCGTAAAAACAAAAATGTTTGCCTTACGCTATTGTTTGCTTTTCTTAAGCTTTGCTTTTTCCCCCTTAATCATAAGGGGGAAAAAAAGGATTATTTCGGCTTTTAGATGTTGCCAGTTGCTGCTGAGAAAATCTTGGGGTAGAAATTTGGAATTTGGAAAGTTTGCCCGGACAGCGACACTCAGCCTACTCTTCCATCGATTTTGCACTGTCAAGGGTTCTTTAATTTGCTTAAAGTATACAAGGGGCCTCCGAAATGTATTCGCCCTTATCCCAGAAGGCTAGACATCGGGCTTTGCTACCAAGAAAAAGCCAGGGGAGCATTGAGTCAATGAAAAAAAGTGCAGGTCTTTCGATCTTCCTGTCCTTCGATCCATCGATGAGAGGACCCGCTAGTCGTGCAGAACCCGCAACCTATAAATGTGAGTTGTTTTCGCCCTGATGCAGACGCAGAACCACAGAGCCAGTATAGAATTTTTAGATTTTTTTTTTCCCTGTCTTTCTCCCTCGCACACTGCTTGTTCAATTTGCCTTGCGTCTGTCAAAGGGGAGTAATAAGACATGAAGAATAAAGAACGATCAGTTATTAAAAACAGGTGCTTCGTTCTTACTGTTAGGCCTTGAACAAATCAGGTTCTTTCTACTTCTAGATTTAAACTTTTCTTTGTTTACCCTTTGCTAGTTAGATGCAGTATATGGCAGTAGTAGTGCTAGTAGTGGTAGCAGTAGTAGTTGTAGTAGTCGTTGTTGTTGTTGTTGTTGTTGAAATTGTCCAATATAACAGCTGTTGTTGTATATTTACACATAGCACAATAGTGTTGTGTTGTTTTTTGACCACGGTTGTGGACAGCTGAGATAACCACCACTACAGGAGGTTGAAAAGCTTATAAAACCATAACAGTTGTTATTTTTTAAATCAGTGTTGCTGTTACTGTCGTTGTTGTTGTCACTGCCACGTTATTGTTGTTTTGGTCATTATTGTTATTGTTGTGATTGTGTTTGTTGTTGTTGTTGTTGTCGTTGGTGGTGGTGGTGGTTGTGGTTGTCGTCGGCATCCGTTTGAGAGAAACTGGTGTAGCACTAAGATTGGGGATGACAAAAACCTCTCCAGTGCTCAGTGCTAGGAGCCTGGGAGGGGGTATATGGAGACCTGCCCAGACGTCAAGTTCCCCCCCCTCCCCCTCGGCCTCAGGAAGAGAAGAAAGCCGACCAACCGCCTTAGGGACTCCACTCCGGATTTTCTTTCAGGGTTTACTCCCTTAGCCTTTGATTTTCCCAAGACACCCACAAGGCAGTGGGGTTATATACTCATGGCTAGGGGTTCTGTGACAGAATAGTAATTGGGCTACAGTTTACCTGTAGCATTCAGTCTGTTGTTGTGTGTTGTTACTGTTGCTGATACTGACTGAGCTCAATGTGATTATGCTCGTTGTTGTTGCTGTTGTTGTTGTTGTTATTGGTGGAGGTGGTTGTGTTGTTGTTGTTGTTGTTCTTGATACACGTATTGACATTATACACTGCACTAATGTTGTTTTTTTTGTTGTTATTGTTGTTATTGTTGTTTTGGTGGTTGTTGACACTTGATTGTTGTAGCGATTGTTGTTGCTGATTTTCTGGATGTGGATTTTGTTACTGTGGTTTCTGCTGTTTACTATAATGGTGTTCTTGTTGTTCTTATTGTTGTTGCTTGTTATGATGCTGTTGTTATCGTTGCTTTTGTTATTGTTGTTGTTGTATTTATTGTGTTGTGGTCGTGGTGGTGGTAGTTGAGGTCGATGTGTTGTTGTTTTTTTTTTTTTGTTGCCGTTGTTATGGTGGTCATGGTGGTGGATGTTGTGGTTGCTGTGGTTGTCATGGGGTTGTTGCTGTTGTTGTTGTTGTGGTGGTGGTGGTTTTTGTGGTTGTGGTTGTTATGATTGTTGTTGTTGCTGCTGTTTTTATTGTTGTCGTCGTTCTCGTTGCTGCTGTTGTTGTTGTTACTGTTGTTGTTGATGCTGTTGTTGTTACTGTTGTTGGTATGGTGGTGGTGGTTGTGTTGTTGTTGTTGTTGTTGTTGTTGAACTATTGTGACTGTTGTTATGGTGGCTATTATTATGTTATTGTTGTTGTGGTCGTGGTGTTGTTGTTATTAGTGTTGCTATTGTTCTTTACAGTCTTATTAGGGTGGTGTTTTGTTTGGGGTTATTTTGCCCGTTCTGTTGTTGTTGTTGTTGTTTTTCTGTCGACGTTGCTCTTGCGACTTACGTTCTGATTGCTATTTTTGTTGTTGTTGTCGTCAGTGGACGTGTGTAGCTTCCTGTTGTTGTTGTCAAGTATATTGTGTTGTGTTTTTAGCAATGGACGTTTTCTTCAATAAAAAGAAACATTAAATTGATCGCAATCGCCTTATAAAAGTTCATCTTTTTTATTATTATTTTTAATAATATATATATATTTATTTATCAACCATTTGTTTACAAAAGTACAAATACATTTTCAGTTCGTCATTTTCCCCTATCTTGTTGGCAGAGGTAATATGTCACCCATTATGTTGATATTCCAAGCTGCCCAGAAATCTGGTGACCGAAGTCGATTACGGGAATCGACTTATTTGTTGATTTATCCACCCACGTACTTTGGAGACATCAGTGTAGACGCCATATCTGTAGGGTAGGGCACAATCGAATCCGTAAGAAACGATTCCGATCTGGGTCCAGACTCCGTCACTGCCTTGACAGGCTAGAGGTCCACCAGAATCACCCTGGGTATTTGCAGGGGGGGGGGGGGGAGGGAGGATAGAAAAGAAGGGGGGGGGGGGGAGAAAGGTGAAAATCAGTGAGGTATTTCGAGATTAGTCGAAGGAGTTTAATACGATTGTACTGGGGTGTGGACTCGTGACGTCTTGCGTGCTGAGTGTGGAGCCATGCCAGTGGAGGCAAGACACCTAGTTAACGCCGTTGTTGTTATGTTACCACGTGTTCATGAACCAAATTCACACTGTCATTATCTCATGATTGCAAGTCTGTTGTATTCTGTCCTTGCTGTAGCTCTCGATTAAAAACAAAATGAGTCAGTTTGTTTACAAGATAACATTTACTACATCAGAAATGTGACCAACTCCCTACGTGGTAAAAGAACGCCAAGCATAGCAAAACAGCAACGCAATGGCGTCCAGTGTTGGCACGCGAGACACAGGGTGTTTTGTTAAGGCGAAGTCATGAGTCCACACTCCAGTATAGATAGCATAAGCTCTTTGGTTTGGCCACATCTTTGAAAGATTCTGTCTCACAAGCTAATCTGTGCAGGCAAATTTGTGTACATTAATTATGATTAACAAAAATCATTAATTTAATTTTCTCAGTAACTTCAGCCACAGCAAGAGGCCACTCCCATTGTCTTTGATTGCCAAAAACTCAACTTTTACTTAAGGTAGAGAAAAAATCTTTTCACTCACAGAAAAAGACATGAATATTCTTAACAGTGATATTAGTAACTTCATATACTCAAAGTTTGACGAGTGCCTGATTTCATTGTGTCGCGTCTCAAATGCAATTTTTAGAGACTACACTGGTGAAACAGGTTGTCTTTCAAGATTGTGAAATTTTCCGTTTCTATAGTAAAGTTGGTGTAAATAGCTAAACATTTATTGAAAAAAGCTTGAGATCAATGTTTGTTAGTTTAAAAATTTAAATTTAAGATTCCAAGAAAAAAAATCTTAATAAGATTTTTCGAGATCGGTCACATGCTCGAAGAAAATTGAGTATGCAAGCTGCTCTTGACCAGTTATGAGCACCAAGAGGTATTAAAACCAAACCAGGTGTGAGAAGAGAGAAAAGAAAGCGGAACAGAAGACAGGAGCAAGGAGAGAGAAGAGATATTATTATCTCCCCTGTAATGTTGAGGATGACACTCTGTGGGAGACACCCCACCACGGGCCCCCGCCGGGGGCACATCTGACCTACTTCAGGCCCGAAAAATCCCGTCTCTTTTGAAATCCTGTGTTCTACTATTCAATTAACTACAGTAACAGTTTTATCTTTATCGGATTCGCTTTGTTCTTGTTTCAGACTCATTCATGTTTGATGTTACAGCGTTCATTTTTATTAAGGAACAGAATGGCTTCTTTAGATGGTCTGAACGAGTTTGAGACTCAGGTGAAATGGAAACGGATGTATTGTGGTTTTTGCACATGGACAGTCATGAACGCTATTATATATATTTCAGTTTTTCAAGTGTTTCAGTTGATATTTTGGGGGTAACGAGGGCCTATTACTATGTAAAAATCGTTTACGATTACTATGGCATTGGAGAGGTAGTAAAGAATGGTCCATTACCAAGCAAGCATCGACTCCGCCCTCCCTGGCCCCAGCGCAGACCATACTGTCGTGAACTCCGCCCATGGCGTAATCGCACACAGGATTGCTGACAATGGGCAGAGTGACTTCCCTTAGCTGTGATTGAATACTGGGTCGGAAGGTGGCGTTGGCTGAAAAATAGAGTTGCCAAAAAATAATAAATAATAATATTAATAATAACATGTGTTTCTCTTTTAAATTAGGAAGTGATAACATGGGATATGTTTGAACAAGATAAATAACTAAGAACTGATAAGGCAAAAGTGAAAAAGATACGAAAACATGCTCGTTTGTTTGTCTGTGTTGGAGTTTAACGACACATCAGCACGGCTACGTCTGTATAGTGCCTTACATGGTGGGTTTGTTTGTTTGTTTTGTTTTTGTGCTTGAGTTTAACGACACATCAAAACGATGAGGGTTATATTGTGTCAAATACTGTAAGATACGTTTACACGTCAAGAAGAAGAGGAACAAAAAGCGGGACATAAGACAGGGGGCGAGGAGAGAGATAGAAGAGATGTCTCCCCTGAAATGTCGAGGATGGCACTTCATGGGGAGACACCCCAACGATGGCGAGCTTACAACGCCTGCAGGTGGGAGCAAACCTACTTATAAACCCCGGGCCCCCGTGATGAGTACGTTTCCACGTCAAAAATAAAAATTGGTCAAAGTATATATACACATACATATATACATTATTTTTTCAAATTATACATTTATATATATATTATACATTACAATGCTGAATAAACGATTCGTATTACAAGATGTGAACGACATATCAAAATGTGTATACAAGTTTGGATAATCAAAAATTGTACAACAAAACCAAAAAGACGGATATAAGTAAATGTGCGTCTTCCAGTGGGATCGCCGCATGCCTACCACTTCTTTTTCCATTTTCGGTTTCGGTCCCTTTCGGCGTGCCCCAGACGGCAGTGCCATATCAGAAATCCTATCAAGATAAGGGAGGACAATGTAGGATGCGACAAGGGGAGACAAGAGAAGACAAGGAAACGAAAGACAGCGTGAGGTAAGGTTACAAAACAAGACAGATACCATGGCGAAAGGTAAGACAGACACATTTGAACAAGACAGCATGAAATAAGATAAGACCAAAGAGAAGAAGGCTAGATAACACAGCCAGATGAGACAAGGCAGGATAAAATAATATTTTTTAAAAATGCGCCGTCTATTTGGGCCAGCTGGCCCAGCTAGACCCTAGAGTCTATTTGGGCCTATTGATGCGCGTCTCTCTGTCGGTGCGTAAGAAAGTTAATCCAGTTAGTTATGTAACGTGTCGGGAGAGAGGGCTATTCCAACCCCCCACCCAACTGCAAACAGACGCTCCCATGTGCGAGCCAACACAAAATTGTTTCGCCTTTACTTTGTAGTTCAACTTTTTTATTTCCCTATGCGTCCTCATTGCAGTACTGGCCCAGATAGACATTCCCTTTAAAAGATGGGGCAAACTCAGACAGCATGAAAAAAAAAAAAAACAACAACAAAAAACTAGATAAGTTACGGATTTTGATGATATAATGATATAAGATGATATAACATTAAATAATGCAAATTTTGCTTGTCTAAAACTAGAAGACTTGAAACAAACTAACACTGATGGCATACAGACTTAACGTTAAAGGTAGACAGATAATCATGTCACTGACACTGCAGACAGACTTACGAAAGGCAGTGTATCCCCAGCCTGTGACGACACAGTCTTGACCAGTGAACACGTCATGTCTCTCAGCTAGACAGATACTCCTCTTCTGGGACCCGCTCAGGTCCATGTCACGTGACAGTTTGATTAGTGCTACGTCAAAGCTGTAGTTTTCCTCGTACCTGACACACACACAAGAAAAGTCAGCAACATGAATATAAAGATTGCAACCCTACAAGTTTATTCTTAAAAAAAAAAAAAAAACAGTAAACCCTTGAAAGTCTTAAGTATTTTAGCTACTCCTGCTATTGTTTTGAGGCTGTTGCATCTTGATCCGTAAAATCTAACTGAAGACTGCTTCATTTTCTTAAGCCTTTCAGTCTTAAGAAAGTAGGATTATCTCAGCTTTTAAGAAGTTGTCAGGTTTTGCTGAGAAATTTTGTGGTTAGAAATTTGGAATTTGGTAGTTTTGCCCCGACAGCGGCACTCAGCCCACTCTTCCATCGATTTTGAACTGCCAAGGGATCTTTAACGTACGTAACGTACATACGGGATCTCCGAAATATATTCACCCTTATCTGAGAAGGCTAGATGTCGGGCTTCCCTACCCGCAAGAAGCCAGGGGACCTTTGAGTCACTGAAAAAATGCGGGTTTTCGATCTTCGTGTTCTGTCATCCCCCAATGCAGAACCCGCGTTTCGATCCCGGCACTGTTTTCTCCCTGAGCAGACGCCATACCCAGTGAGCCACTGCATCCCCCTGAAAAATTATATGCTTGGGTGTCAACATGGATTGACTCTTTTCAGCTTAATGAGTGCATGTGTATTTCAAGACAGGCCATATCTGCTCCGCTCTTAATAATGAGGTATTTCGAAAAAAGTCACATGGCAGGATTTTTGCTCACACACTGATTTGTTTACATGCTCTATGCGTGGTGGACAAATCTTAACGAATGATAAGCTTTCAGACATATCACACCACATAAACAAAGCCACATGTGAGCGATGTTTCCTCAGTCATGTGACAGATCTTGAAATACCTCATTCTTATTCTAAAGCAGAAAGAGGCATAAAAACAGTCCTCATTTTGGTCTACAGGCATAGGGAGCTATGTCCTAAATATGCCATTTTCCAAGATTTGCTTTTTTTTGCCTCTATGAAGATTTCCAAAAGGGCTGTATTTTTTCCCCTTGTAGTGCTATTAGCCAAAGTCCAAGACAGAAAAGTTCACTAAATCATTCTCAACTCTGTGATCTTGATGTATCGCAAGCCTGACATGGTCATAAAATTTTCCAAGATTTCCTCCTTAATGATACCAAATACCCATTTCACAGCTGTGCGCATACTCATCTCTTGTTTAAATATGTATATATATATATGTATATCTATTAATGCAATGCAAACTATACACAGATGGATGGGCAAGACATGGACAGAAGATGATGTATCATGGACATACAGAAATGATCATTTGAATGCACAGCGGAAGAAACTGAAATTTTGAAAAGCCACTGAAGCCTCTAGTCCTATCATATGAACACGGCAATGACAGCCTTATTATTTCGTACAATCTATGTCCATATGATAATCAGGCAGAACAGTACGGCTTTAACTACAGCCAAACATTGTGACATCACATAATGTGGGATAATGAACATTATGAAAGACAAGTTTCACACGTCGTCATTGCTTACACACAAAAAAAAAAAAAAAACCCAACTAGAGTAGGCACCAAATGAGATACCTCTATTTGTGCACAAAATTGGATAGCTGGTGTCATTTCACTATTCTTTCATTGACAGAATCACATTAAGTTTAGAGAAAGAGAGGATCAGACAGGGAGATTTTGATTTAACCTTTTCATATCACACCCCCTCGTATTGAACCGCAACCTCTAATGTCGCGTCGTGCAAGTCTTGAGCACACTGAACTGCAACTCTCCACGTCGCGCTGTGTGAGTATTGAGGTTCAGAGTTTCGTATTTTGTTACGTTGTAATACTGATGTGCATTATTCTTTTAAAGTAACATTACTATAACATGACATGTCACCTGGCAAACTATAAACTAAAATGAGTGACCAATAAATTTGTACAAAAAACTTTTTGTTCACTGATTTTTTTAAAAAATTGTCAGGCTGGTGTGTTTACAGGGAATTTCTATTCAAAATGAGTACGTCGGGAGAAAATTTTGGGTTCGGGCAAGGCGTGATGTGAAAAGGTTAAACAATACAAACAAAACAATAAATAAACACCAAAAGGGGAGAACCACATATGTCCAGTCTTCACACATGGGAGAAAACCGCTTGTATGTCTTGTTTGCTTAAGTTCTGGACTCAAACCAACTTGTAATAAAACAGTGGCTGCTTTTTTCCTGATCTTTTTGGGGTGGGATATTTAAGACTCAGAATTAAACCTTAGGGCTGTAACTTGAAAGTACATGTATTAAAAACTAGACACCTGTAGTTCTTCCCCCTTGGACTTCAAATTTTGTGTAACATCAATCTTTTTCTTGTCATTCTCCGTTTCTTGAAGTCTCGCAGTGGAGAACAGTAAAATCTTTCAATGTCTCATTTAGATGCCAGAATTCATTCTATTGTCTTTGCCTGGTGAGATTAAAGGTGAGATTGAAAGGGTGTTCAATCTTCCACTACAGTTGGTTAAAGTGAGTTGAATGTAGATTTTTAATGTTAACCACGATAAAATGCTTCACAATTTATTTGTTCAAACAACCCACTGCATATCTAATCTGGAAGATCTAATTTAGCTATATAGGAGAAAAACATCTCCTTATCAGAAAGTCAAAGATCGATGCAGCAGAAACTGTGAATTGACAACTTCATTTTTAAAGGACCATGACAGCCTAGGTTTCATGAGCCTAACTGATGTCCTGCCATCTATAGCAGAAACTGTGAATTTCACAGGCCTCTTGTTTGGAGAAGAAAATATTTGTCCTTAGACATCACTTCATACAGGCACATTGACAGAAAAGAAAAAAAATCAGCATGTTCATTTAATTATAATACAGGGACTGGAACACCTTAGATAAAGTACATTGTAACTGGAATGAAGCTCGCTATGTGCTCGGAAAAAAACAACATGATAATGGCTGAGACACCGTTGTCAAATATACAAGTGCTGGATACTTCAGTCCGATGTATGACTGAGTTCACATTACAAGGCTGTTTCTGAGAGTGTACGTCCATGAATTTGTCACATTCCTGATTTGCCATACATGGTCACTTAGAACAAAATAAAATTCCATATATACGTAGTTTGTGTTCAGAGATCACTAAACAATAATTTAATGATAACATTTTCCTAATCTAATACAATACTTTTAGTCAGTTCCCCTATGTACAGCAGACAAAAATAAGCTTTTCCGAACCATGATGTTATTTTCTATGTCATGAGCATTTCTATAAGTAAATTACCTAATACAATTAAAATTAATAACATGAGGTACAAGTTGTTTGTTTGAATATTTTTTTTTTTCCAAATTAGACCATCTTTTATATGAATAATAAATAAAAAAAAAACAATAATAAATATTTTGTAAAAAGAAAATAAGTCAAGGCCAGATGAGGATACCGGTAATTATTCTAAATGCGTTTTCCAAATCTTGCACTGTTTGTGGTCTTTTACTTACCTGTTCAAGTATGCCACATTTCAATGTTGTTCGAGCTGCTTCTTACGCTCTGAGTGGCCTTATTTCTATAGTTAATTTACTTCAATTATTCTCATCCTATGAACATACTGCATGGACAATGAATCAACAATCTTTTCCTTTTAGTTCTTCTTCTTTTTTTTTTCATTCTTCCTCTATAAAGTTGAATGACTTGACAAGAATATCAACCTAGTTTTGTCTGTCAATCATGTCCAGATCTGAGACCAAAAAAAGATTTCCAACATATGTCTAGTGCTCTGGAACAATCAATTGACCGTTAAACAGTGGGCTTCTAAAAAGCCATGTTATAACACTCTTTTTCTAACTTTGAGGTCTCCTGAACATTTTTAAACTTCGTATGAAAATACGGAATATCTCCACCGGACCCACAAATGTCTTAACTCCTTCACTGCCAGAACTCCAATCGATCCAAATTATTGCCTCTCTTGCATAACTAATTAGACCTGCCACCTCTCTTAGCAAACTGTTTTAACTGGGACTTTTTTTCTACAGTGGATAAAGTTTGCAATGGCAAAAATCCAAGTTCTTTTTATTCTTTCTCTGACAATGGAAGGAATGAAATGCACAGTGGGTGTCAGCCTTTAAACTTATGCATTGAAATGGAACTATTCATCTTCCAACAAATTTTCCTGGAGTGTCGTCACACGTTCATTCAGAGACAATCAAAATGTGCACTGGAGTAGGTAGGACACAGACTGAACACATACATATCTTTCACGGATAGGGCACTTATGGTTCCTCCAACAGCATACAGACAAATCACAGGTGGTTGCTACAAAAATTCAAAGTAATCTTAACGACCACATCAATCAGTAGGCAGAGAGATGAACTTGGCTCAGTGTTCATCTCAATGTCTGATTTGTACATATTATAATGTCACATTATGAATACAATCCTATCACAAATCACAATGGGTCCAACTGAGCTTTATGTGACGATGCAGTAGTAACTGATGATCCACAGAATGATGGAAATATTAAATCAGAACCATAGTATTTCTCAGGAAAAAAAACAACAACAAAACAAATTCTTCATTACACACAACAACGACAAAAAAACGATAAACACAATATAAAATTTCAGTGAAGGTATCACCACTTTCATCAAATCTGACATAAGATTTACATGGAAACTTATTGACAAAAACACTGCACTACCTTGCCATCAAAGTACATACCAAACTTTCTTTCATATGGTTATGCGGAATCACTAAAAAAAAAACCAACAATCAAATAACGGACAAACTATAACTTTGAGGGAAGAATGCTGACAGTTATTGCTTCACAAAGTGCACTAAATGCCATTGTAACGGACTAACCATTGACGGTTATTTTAAACTATCATTTTCTCGTGTGCATTTTCATTTAACTCATGTTACAGTTGCAAGATAGACTGAGATCAGTCTATCTCAAGACTGACTAGATCAAAGATGTATGACAATCACACTGAAAAAAAAAAATAAATGAAATAAAATAGTGGTACAGTAAAATGACTGAAATTTCCTTCTACTCGGTAAGCAACAACTAATATGCACATTACAATTATCTGATTTGAATTCGTTGTCCTTAAAACTGGTCAGTGAACAGACTGAGCAGCTTGCCAATTTTGATTTTTTTGTTTTTCTTAAGCCTTTCAATCCTAAGAAAGTAGGATTATGTTGGCTTTAAGAGGCTGCCTGTTTTTGCTATGAATTTTAGTGGGTAGAAGTTTGGGATTTGAAAATTTTGCCCAGACAGTGGTACTCCACCTATTCTTCATCAGTTTTGAACTGCCATGGGTTCTTTAACAATGTAATGTACATATGGGACCTCCAAAGTAATGTATTCTCCCTTATCTGAGAAGGCTATACATCAGATTTCTCTACCTAGAGGAAGCCAGGGGGCTGCTAAATCACTGAAAATTGTGGGTTTTCGATCTTTGTGTCCTTCCATCCCCGGGTGGAGGACCCGCGAGTCAATCCTGGCCACAACCTCACCATGAAGCAGGCGCCAAACCACATAGCCACAGGGCTTGATTTTACACTGGCATTCTATACAATTCCTCTGAAGGGCTCATTAAATAAGGAAAAAATAATGATTGATTAAAAATGTGAAACAATATATGATGAGCAATAAAAATTTTCATATCATGATGAGTTTTTTTCAGAATTTTCAGTCTATCACGTTTCAAGTACTAACAAAAGTGATTTTGTCTTTTGTTACGATGCTTGTATAGTATACTATCAATCTAGCAAAGGGGATTAATCTGACTGATGGTTAAATTGGATCGCTGTTCTCTCCCTTGAGTTTCCCTCACAAACATAAACTCCCCAAAATTTCATATCTAGACTCAGAAAGCACTTTGTGTCCCTCTAAATTAATTACAACCCACTAAGTTGTGCAATTTTACATGGGGTGAATCAGATGCAGAATGCTGACATCACAAGGCAGCAGACTGTCTAAATTTATTCTCCAACTATATATAGATCTATATCCCTATCATAACATTCACACAATCACTGAATCTTAAACAACATCCTAACAGATAATATTATCACTTACTTATGGTTCTCCAAATTCAAGTAACGAATTTTATACAGCCATATAGTCTGACCAGTCACGATAACAAAATCACTGAAGACGACTATGTACTCCATTGAGCAGATATTATAACGAACATGATATATTACAAACATTCACACAGTATTTTTTTTTTCAACACAGACCTGGCTCCCCGCCAAAAAAACAGTGAAATTTCACACAAATATGTCACATGGAGTTATCAGTTATGAGTGGAAGTCTGAGGGATGTTCTGAGAAACGATGCATGATCCGCATCGAATGTCTATCGGCTCTATCTTGAGCCAAATGCATCCTCTGCTGGAGGTACATAAGAAAAGCCCTCAAATACGCCGTCTGCTTCCATCACACTGGCACTCACAAGTCGGCTGCTTTGGCCACCGGATCGACCGACTGAGGCTGAAATGAATACGAAATAAACAGATGTCACCAAGTGCTAGAGATTAATCTGTGCTACAACTGGGAACTTCATTTGGAGTCTAAAACTCAACAGAGAACTGTGGCAAAAGGTTCCTAGAAAGGGTTTTCAATTCATCCCTTTTAACTTGTACATGTTGTAACGAAAAAAAAAAAGTGTAGAGAATAGGAAAAAGAATTGACTACTGCACACACTGAGACTTATTCTGCATACCAAAATGAACCAAAAAAAAAAAAAAGCACTAACGGCAAAAACATGACCTTTCTCCTATATCATCCTGACTTTTCTCTGTAATGGCCTTTGACAATTATTTCTAGAGGTACCAGATGCCAACAGATTTCCTACACAAAAGCGACTCTATTATTTAACAGCTCGGCAGAAATAAATTTTAAGTGCTCATTTGCTTTAATGTAGAAATGGGCTGGTTGCCAGGACAACTTTAAAGGCCATTTCTATGTTCCCTGTGACATTAAAGGTGACTTCAATAATTCTAGTAGCCATAAAAATGATGGCATGTTTATTCCAGTACCCATACCTTACAAATGCTGAGTCATGGTTTCATCCATAAGGATAGATTCCCTGATATTCACTTTAAATAAAACAAAAATTGGTTCTTAATTCTATCAGCTGCTAACTGTAGAACAATTTCTCTCTTCAATTGTTGTCCTAAATACCATTCACAAATACCTATAATACCATTGATAATCACAATTATTTGAGACGCGACACGATGAAATCAGGTGCTCGTCAAATTTTGAGCATATGGAGTTATTGGTATCACTGTGAAGGTTATTCATTTCCCTTTCAGTGTGTGAAGAAAGTATTGGTCTACCTTAAGTAGAAGATGAAATATTGGCAATTAAAGACGATGGGGATGACCGGTTGCTGCAGCTGAATTTAGTGAGAAAATGGCTGATCGCTTTTGTAAATCCTTCTTTACCTTTGATAGGCCATGCCACTAAATTACAATTTTTTTACCTTTACTCGCTCTATTTCAGTCAGTTGAACTCTGAAATGCATTTTTAGATTGACATAGAAAGGTTTGGTGAAGAAAAAAAAATGCATTAAAAATTCATCCACTGTTGAAAAACATGTGATCTCTCCAGTCGGCTCAGTTTGACGAGCGCCTGATTTCATCGTGTCACGTCTCATTTCTCCCTGCAGTTTTGTCATGGAGACAATGAACAAATACCTACCAGGCACGGGTTCTCGGACAAACTCAGGATCAAAATGTTTGAGATCCAGCTGGCCGCTCTGAAATAACGATGCCAAAAAGAGAAACATTCAGAGAACATTCATTCTAATTCAGCATCCATGTTCATTTATTAGACTTTAAGAGTATGGAACAGCTTCAAAGAATTCCGCACTTCAATAAAAGCATTGAAAGTAATGTAATATGAATGTACTGTAACTATATGACAAAAACCGTAGTGTTTCATGAAATTCTTCAAATCAAAGAGAGACTGGTATGGTATATAATATAAAAGTAAAGTTCATACAACTCTTTCCAATCAAATATAGAAATAGCGAATTCTCGGTTCTATTGCAAACACGGCAGTTACAAGCGGAGCACTTAGTTAATGGCCAGTTTGACCCAGGCCGAGAGATTAGCCCTCAGGCTATGAGCCGGGCAGGTTA
>JBCAUA010579655.1:0-31453 GCA_038406235.1 Peronia verruculata
TATACTTTAAATATCTGCTGGGGTTAGTGCTTTTGTAACACCGTGTTCATGAGATAGATATAGTGGACTATACCAATGTTATGATTCTGTGTCGAGTTAATCCTGAAATATTAGACTGAAAATGTTCAGAATAGACACTGATATTTTCATCATTAAAATGTCATGTTTCAAACCCCTCTGCACATTTTGATGGAGACTAGGGCAATTAAAAGCGCTTCATGACATGGACAGCTGCTGATGTTTTATTCTCATAATCAACTTACTGGTTCAACTCCGGCCAGGCCGGGATCAGCGGCCCGAAAAGCAGAGGAGACGAAACGTCTGAAATACGCAGCTTTGGGCCGCTTTCATTTCCTGCCATTCGCCGCTGAGACGTCAGGTGTGGTCGACCCTACTGTAACGAGTCTACTGCGTAAAATTGGCATCAGAATTTCGACGGCGACTGAAGAGCCTAGACAGACCCAAAGGCTAATATTCCAAAGACTCTCCACGGAAATTGTTTGAGGAAACGCATTCTCTATTAACACATCAGCCAGACAATGGTCGCTGCCACCCGAAACTGACTGACCAACTGCAGTATCAATTGAGAGATAAACTGTGGTGTCGATGATGTCATTTGTTTCAACTTGCTTGTGATGATCATAACTTACCGTGGGTCAGTTCACATCCTTGTCAAATCTTGCGGCTGTACATGACTACTGGGTACTTTAACCCAAATAATTACTGGATGTTGACACCGATACTTAGGTTAATGTGTTCATTATTTGAACGTTATTCAGATTTCGGATGGATCTTTACAAGTTATCTCTGTGTTTTTGTAACTGTAAATGAAGAACTTGAAATAAAATGTATCTCTCACAGTTTAAAAAAAAAAAAAAAACTTACGGGTCAAAGGGAACCATTATTATGTGTACTTTGTTCCCATATATTTCGACATCTACGAACATGCATTAACAGATGATTAACAATATATCTTGCTTTGTTATTCTTGTTGTTGTACCTTAATTCTATATTTGACGGTTATTTCTGGGAATGCTCTTTTCTCTCTCTCTCTCTCTCTCTCTCTCTTTCTCTCTCTCTCTTTCTCTTTCTCTGATTATTTATACTTGCCTAAATAGACCTGAATGAATGTTGATTAAGATAATTTTTTTTTTTTGTTCATTTCTATATAGAAGGTTAATGAATGTTTTCAGGATTTAGAGGCAAAAATAAGCAAATAAATCAGTAAACTCAAAATGTCTCACCATCAGCGGAGCTCTTCCTCTCTAGCGTCCTGTTCATGGTTTGCTCTTTCTAATAAAAAGTCGAGTCTCATTAGTACAAATGTGCCCGCCTCAAACCGTTTCGTTACCTCCAATGGACGTGAGAGGCTTTAAAACGATTGCTTGCAGTGGAATGGTGCTCAACTCCCAATAGGTGATAGCTATTAGTCCTCTGTAATTTTTTCGCTCTCTTGACGTCATTGCTCGGCTTTGGAAGGTCGTACTTAAATCAACGAATTGCCAGCACAGCTCCTATGCTTTACATTATTGAAGATGAGCTATTTATTATATGGACAAGAGATAATGGGTATTGTTTTTGACCTGTTTATTGTTTTTCCCTTTGTCAGACACAAGATTGTATTGAACAAGCAAAGGAGATGAAAAAGAAATATTCATCTTGAAATTTAAAAAAAAAATGTATTGGAAAAAAAAATAATAAAAAGAAACCTTACGCCAGAAGTATTTCGGATTTTTTTTTTTTTTTAATGTTGGACGTTTCCAACAAGAGCCCAAAAGTGATTCTCCTCTTTTTTTCAATGTATGGCAAAAGGAAGCAACAAGCCTGGTCAAAATCAGTCTCTGTTTTTGGAGTGAATTGGAGAAACGCGTCGGATGGTGAGTTATTGGCAAAAGGAAGCCGTCAAACTTCGTATTTTCATTAGCAGCCAGCATTCAGAACTTTTGTTTTTGTATTATGGTGGTCGTATATCTGTAACCTTTCAATCCGAATAAAATACACGTGTGTGGGTTTCAATGTCTGATCAGTTTTGTGAGAAATATTTATGTGGATGGAAAATTTTGGAATTTGGAATTTCTTCCCAGTATTTCTGATTTGTCTTCATCCATTTTTGACTACCAAGGGTTCCTTAACAAGCCTAAAGCATACAGGGGCCCTTATCTTAGAGGGCTTGGTATCGGGCGTCCCTATTCAAGGGGTTAGGGAACATTGAATCTCCGACAAAAGAAATAAAATAAAGGATCTAATTTTGGAATCAATCCCATCTCCAGGTAGTATTCAAATTTCGAACCCACGACTTAAGTTTTCCCCCGAGATGCAGAAGCGTAGTCACAGCCAATGGGGCTCCTTTCATCACAATTTATATAAAAGCAGAAAACATTGTATCGAAATGAATCTTAAATGCATATCAAATACGAGTCTCTAATCCTCGATATGTCACTAGAAATCATTGGGCTGCTTATACCAACTTAGTGACCCCTCCCCCCCAACCCCCCCCCCCCCCTCTAGTTCTTGGATAGGGAAGCCGACATCTCGCCTTCTCTGAAACATACAAAAATACTTTCTCTACTGGTATTTATTCAAGTTCAAGGAATTGCATCTTAGTTCTAAATAGCAATACAAGACGAGGCCTTAACTGTAACATACGTTTTGTGGAAAGTAATTCAACGAAAATAACAATGACAATATTATAATAAATATATACACAAGGGAATCTTCAAGCAGATGGACTTGCAGTTATCCAAAATTTGACAATTATCACCATGCCCACTTGTCTTTCCCATAATTTTACATATTTTATGTTAATTACCTGTTCCTGTCTGTCCTGCAATATTATATAATTTTGAAACGGTTCATTGCTATACATCCTGTGTATTTAACTTACGCCTTGAGTAAGATATGTCATATATATAGGAATGGAATAGACACAAAAGATGTGTCTTTTGTTTGTTTCTTTGTTTTGAATATAAAGAAGCTAAAACTACTTTGAAACGTACAAGAGACTTGGTCTGAGATAAGTATACTAATTTCAGTATTAACCAAACACAGCGATAAGATTGAATAGACATAAAAAAATATATGTTAATAAGAAAAACCTGTTGTTGTGACTTCAGATAAACAAAAACTATCCTTATAAACTTACCTGTCGAGCTAAAAAGAGTTGTCATAGTAAAAATTTATGTATAAAAAATAATAAGAAGGAGAATTCCCGATCTGGATACAACTGAAATAAATTTATGGAAAATAGCGTAAATGACTCCTTCCACTGTAGACAGAAGTGAAATCCACTTGCTACACTCTGGTCGACAGAGACTGGTGCACAAGTTTGAGTAAGAATAGAATAGAGAAGCAATGAAAATTCAATGGGCCCAGTTTTCATTACCTTCTTTCTTGAAAAATTAAAATGTTCCTTAGTTCCATCAGATTTGTAATAGGAAATCTATTACTATTCTCTTTGGTAGTACAACAGGCAAGAGTCAGGGCTCATTGGCTGAGAATGGTTGATTAAAATGCTTGTGAAACAACACAGCTGCATGTTAAATTAATGTGCAACTAGAATATCGATTCAATAAAATGCCCTGCAATCTGATACATTACACGAAGCACAATGTGGGCTTGTGTTCGCAAATTTCATTACTTTGAGCGAGTGCAGGCTTTATCTCTCTTCCGAAAGGTTTGTATTAGTAATTATTCAATGTGTTTTCATCATTACATTATGTTAAAGATGAAAATAATGAGCAGCTACGACATCTTTTCTCTGACATGAGATTTAAGGCCACTGTGTAAACCATGCCTGTCTATACGTTTGTATCTAATAAGCATGGCTGCAAGCCATCAAAAACGTTCTAGTCTAGTAAATAATGCATGATATCAATCAGCATTGTTTAATGACATGCAGTTCCACATTACTTTCACGGGGAGAAGTCTAGTTGATGTCCATAAATACTTTACGCACACTAAAAGGCTTGAACACTGATACTGGTACACCTATAAAATTTATTGTAATCGCTTCTTTCCACCATTTTTAGTATTTCTAAAAAGAAAAAAAAGGGGGGGGGCAGTCCGTCAGATCACTAACGTCAGTGTTTACAATTGATTGCAATGATTGTCCTGTCTGTAATTTAGCCGTAATCAATCATGCTGGGGAACCACGAAGCAAGACGTTAGTCAATCATTCAATCGTTAAAAGAAGAGCTTTTATACACCGGTGTCCATTTGATAGACCTGTTATGTGACTATTTCAAGCGAAGTTTGCAACGCTATTTGTTAGTTCGTTTCAATTGCAATCTGGTTAATTTATTCTGATTGCCGATTTTTTTTTTTTTTATTATTTTTTTATTATTATTATTTTTTATTTTTTTTTAGTTTTTTTCCTTCGTCTTCCAAATTCAGTTTACTGCAAGTTAGTTTGTTTTAACTTCCAGACAGAATTTAATTACAGGAGTAAACAGTATTTTAGGAAAGAATCTACTGAAGAACTATTTGTTTTCTTCTGCTATCGGTAAGCCACTAGACTTGATATACGTTATTGAGTGTTAATTCCAAAACTTTCAGATATATCTGTAGTAACTTAATCACCAGCACTGAACCCCCGACCTAAACAGCATGTTAAACCACCACACCATGAACGTGTGTGTATGTGTATAATATATATATCGTCGTGTCACAAATTATTTTGTGGATCGTTTCCATTTCTGTGGACTTTATTTGTCGCTGATTGTAAACACATTTTAAAATCATTTCTTTTTGTCAATAGTCAATTCTTCTGTTTCATAATGAAAATTACATGGATATAAAAGTACTTCCCAGGTTAATGTAAATTAATATTCCATTCCTCATTCTCACCCCCGCCTTTCCCCATTCTCTCTCTCTCCCCCCCCCCCCCCACCCCCACCCCCTCTTTTTTGTTTAATCAGAATTTTTTTTAAAAATCAGGTTAATCACCATGTTTGTTCTAGAATCGATAGAGCCGAATCTTTCCTTTAATGGTTGGATATATAAACAAATCCTAGCCAACTTTAGACAGTCCCCTACTGATGGAAATAATACTATATACATGAATAAAGTGATAGACCAAAATGTTCAACTTTGCCCGAATGTCCAGAAAGAGTACGGCAATCTCAGACATTTGAATAAAATTTCAAGACAGCCAAATCACCAATTAATACTAAACGTATGTGACAGGATGTTACCACTGGTGTGCTTTACGTGTAATGTTATAGCCAGATTTAACATGCACGCTTCATTTTCTAGCTCATCTAGAAATAGTCCATATCTACACTAGATCTGAATTATTATCTAGTTATAAGTATCGCACATTCGTTCTACTGCATCTATGTAACATTTTGTTTGGAACTACTGCCGGCACTCTTCCGATAAATAATTCACTTAAATGCAGAATACAAGCTTCACTCTCGCTCCTTCCACCCCCTCTCCCCACTCTCCCTTGCCTGCATTGCTCTGTCCCGACTTTATGACGAAATAAAAAGTCAAGACGATGCTTCTTTTCAACTTGAAAGAACCCTCAAGAACCCGGAAGTGACTTTATGGGACTCCTTGAAATGATGGTTGGAAGAAAGGAAAAGCCGAGAGAGAAAATACGGCCAGAACGCCAAGAAATGGCAATAAGAAATACAGAAGTTATGGAGAGAGGGCTAGTACGCAAAAAAAAAAAAAAAGGGGGGGGGGGGTGTTCCGAGGCTCAAAGCGGAACAAAAAAACTTTTCATGTCATTTTTTCACTGAACAAAACTTCAGACGCGCTTTTGACACTCTTTAGCTACCTACTCTTTTGTTTCGACACCGATTCTAACCAAATTTGGTATACATCGATTTCACAACCAAAACCTAATATATTATTATGCGTTCCATTTGGTTGGTACGTTTTAGAGACAAAAAAAAAATGGGTTTTTAGTTTGAAAAAAAAAAATCGAAATTTGAATTTTCGTTGCAAGGCATTTTCAACAAGTTCTAGAAAATTTATTACTGCATGGAAAGGGCTGAAAATATGTAACTTTATAGATATTATGTCAAATAATATGTTCAGCAAGCTTTATCAACTTCCTATGAAATTTTACCTAGGAGATTGCACACTGTCTTGTCTGCCTCCTATGGAGATCGTTGACTCATGATTTCCCAATGCTTCCTGTATTATTCTCTCTAGGAAGAAGTTGAATAGCACGGGAGAGAGGATACAACCTTGTCATAGCTTACAGACGGGCTTAGCAGTTCCCACCTCAGTGATCGGATGGGATTGACACTTGGAAAATGATGATGCTGGTGCCATTTAATACAGCAAATTTCAGAGTTCCCTGTAGTATGGAGTTTATTTGTCATAGCTTACAGATGGACTCGCAGTCGCCTCTGTTCTTGCCTGATGCCTCAGGTCAGCCCAAGGTATCCTGTTTTACATGATGGCTGGCTTTAAATAGATGGATGATAAATGAACAAAAGGGAAAAAAATGATAGAGACATTTCGGAACTAGTAAGCACTTGTGTTAAAATTTTTGACCTACTCTGGCTATATTCGCAACTGCTTCTATCTATCATCGCCTTTCATTTAAAATAGTATTTTAATTATATAAAGTGCTTTCAGCCACTATTCACGCTCTTTCATGTTTAAATTTGTTATTGATTGTTGATCTTGTCACATGCGTTAGTTTTGCGTGGGGTTTATTTTCCTGTGTTGCCATTGATAATGTGGAGGTGGGCACTATGTGTAGTGTTTAACATATTTAAACTTCTTTGCTGATGCACATCTTTCCTGTTATTATCAGTTAATTTATTTGTCTAGATCTTTGCATTGCTATTCCCAGTAAAAATATATTTCAATGCCTTTCACAGAAAGATAGATTATTTTTCTTACCCTTGCTCTATCAATGAATTCTGTTTTCTTGCCACACGGGCTGTACTAGTTTGCATGTGACAAAGAAATGTTTTGTGCAGTCTTTTTCTTTACAATAGCTGCAAAGATCATCGTTCCTCAGTTTAAATTTGCTGACTAAAATGGCCCTGGGATGTATATTATGTGTTGTTTTCCGCTGTAATGTTCTTAACCTTGTTTCTGGGGTTACTGTTTTTGTTAATAACCAGTTGTCAATATTTATCTCTACACTGAATTGGTTTTTCCAGTAAAAGTAAACAATCCGGATTTCATAACACTCTTCTAATTCCACGATTAGTTGTCAGATTTGTTGTGCCTTTCTGGCGTTTTCACTTATATTTATTTGTTTAAAGAACGTAGCGTACCGTCCTTAAGTTTTTCTTCAAATTTCGGAAACGCTACTTTTAAAGAGGTGTATTCAAAAATTAAAGATGCTCTTCTTCCAGTCCGCCCACATATTTTTTCACATGTAAACAAATTCCCGTACTAGTAGATCGGCGACATATTTTATGCGTGCGCCAGTCCATTAAATTTTTTATGGAACATGATCTCCGGTTTATACATGTATCTCAAGTGTTGGTTGTGCAGAATATGTATGGGTTGACCTTAGTTTCTATGTTACCTTTTTACTCTTATGAGCTGCCCATGTATTGACTACTTTTCTTCCAGAATGTTGATCTGATGTTTAACTCGGAAAATATGCTTTTATCAGTGGTTATATTTGCCGATTCAATGACGTCTTCAAGCGAGACATGAAGACAGTTGACATTAACCCGAACACCTGGGAATGCTCTGCCGACAACCGTCATTTCTGGAGAGCCACTGTCAGTGAGGGAGGGAAGCGGGGAGAAATCAACAGAAACAACCAGCTCGCAGACAAGAGGGCAAGGAGAAAGGCAAGGGCAATCTCTGTGGCAGTGTCAATCCCCTTTACCTGCAACAACTGTTCGCGAGACTGCCACTCTAGGGTGGGACTCTTCAGACACTCTAGAAGAGGCCATCCCCAAACCTAGCGCTACACCATCGTCTTTCGAGACGTACGGATGCCGACGACGATGATATTTGCCTCAAATACCGTCTACCCCTTTTAGGAAGAACACTGGCAGAATTTTCCAAGTTACCCTTTCTTCCTGGCCCATTCTATGAGGAAACTTTCTTGCATCTGATGTAAATGTATCATTTTAGACCTCCTTTCCCGTCCTCCCAAACATACTTAACACTTCCTTTACCTTCTCGAAGGCCTTTCTATTTATGTATTTTCTACGCCATGTATAATTGACTAGGTTACGAATGATTTGACAACAATATTGTGTCGGGCAGTCCTATACCTTGCATGCCTTATATACATTGTGGGATTAACAACGTTTTAGTAATGATAATTTTGCCCTCGACATATACGTCTCTCTTTGACTATCAGTGAAAATACCTATCTATTCTGTCAACGGTATTATTCCAGTTTTCTTTTATAACATAGGTCGGTTTACCAACTGCAACTATTATTCCTAGGATTTTCACTTTTTCTACCGCCTGAATGCCTTGTATTCCAAAAGTCTTGAGAGTAACTGCTAAGTGGCATTACTTCGGATCTGTCATATTTATTGGAGAAAAACTCGAAAATATTTTTTCTTTGAAAGTATTTCTCTTAAATCAATTATTTCATATTTCGGAAATACGTGTGATCTGCGTATTTTTTAAAATCTTCACCGGGTTTAAGGGTTTTGTTATAACAATTCCTTCATTTTCTTTGGTTTGTTTTATCTTAAGGACGAGTACATGTAATTCTGCTTAGTAGATATGTCAGTGACAAGCAAGGATAACCCTGCCTCAGTCCGTTCTAGTTTTAAAAGATCTGGCAAACATCCGGCGGTGTTAAGCTAGCTGTGTGCATTTTTCTTGATCATTTTCATGTAGCTAATGAAATTTTCTATAAAACCCAATCGTTATAGTGTTTCAAATAAACAGGTATGAGAAACTCTACCGAAACAGTCAATGTAGTCCTTTGCTAGTAAACATCCGTTCATCTTAGTGGTTTCAACATATTCGAGTATGCTATCCATGTGCCCCAGTTAATAATGGGCACTTCTACTTTTCATGAACCAAACTGTGTCTCTGAAATAAGATTTTAGAGAACCTCTTGGAGCTTTTCTGCTATAACTTTAGCCAGAATTTTATAATCGACATTTTTGACTGAGATAGGCCTCCAGTTATTTAATTCATTTTTTGATGATTTTTTTTCTCTTTATGAATAAGTGTCATTACTCTTATTGTTTGAGGATCGGACAATTTTTCATGCTTTATCCTGTATTTGTAACATTAATCATATTTCAATTCATTCCAAAAAGTTTGCAAAATTCAGTTGTGAGACCATCTACGCCTAGTGACGAATTATTTTTTAAATGGTTGAGACTTCCCCCAATTTCTTCGATTAAAATCTCGTGTTCTAACATATTGTTTAAGCCTTGCTTTAGTCAGTTGTAGTATTATTAAATCTTCATGAAAGGCTTTTATGTGATTTAAATTTATTGGCTGTATTTTTCCAGTATCAGTTTGTAAAGTATTGGCATAATTCTTTTTTGTATTTCATTTTGTGAATGAGCGATTTCTTTTTCCTTTTGGAGGCATGTTATTAAGTTTCGCCATCTTTTTGCCTTCTCTATGCCTACAAAATATATAGCCCTTTTCTCTCCCGTGCCAATCCATTCCAGTTTGTCTCGTACTGCAGCTCCTTTTTCTTCCGCCGCCATAATTATTTCCAGATGCAATCACTTGGTTCTAAAATATAACTTACAAAATAGCATTTGCTTCGAACCGAGAGCGCAAACTTTTTTGTAGCAACAGGTATACTAGTAGTATTCCATGCTTATTATCGCCATCGGGAGTTTTCTTTCTAGTGCATTCATCACTCTTTCAATGCGGGCTTTCTCGTTTTATTTTTCTCCTGCTTTGTTGTTGTTGTTGTTGTTGTTGTTGTTGTCTATTGCGTTTTCTTTCATTTTGACATTGATTGTTTCCCATTCATCCTGTGGATTTAGCATGGTACGTTTCCTTTATTCCGGATTTCTTCTGATATATTCCTTCATATTCTCTATGTATTGTGGTGATAGTATTTCAGTTTTACTGCTTCTGTCTGCAGGCGCCTTACGTTATAGCCGGGTAAATGAGACTTCTGTCAGGTGCAAGATGGGTAGCCTGGAGAAGGGACATATCATAAGTTTTAAGTGTGCTTAGCACGGAATCACTCCAGGGTTGGTTTGACTTAGCTTTTCAGTTTGAGTGGTTTGCTGGGAAGCATCCACACGATGTAACCAAGCCATTTGATTTTCCCAGATATAAAAGAGGCATATTTTTTCTGTGGAGTCTGCCCGATCATTTACCGGAAGTTTTTTTTTCTAGATTTAGATTAATCCAGTCAGTCATTTAGACTGCAAGTAACAGGATTTCTGTTTAGAGCAATTAAAGCAAGATCTGTACGCTACAATTATCGACAGCAGAGACACAGAGTTGATGATATTATAATTCTTCCCCTCTCTGCATACACAGAATTGATGATATTATAATTCTTCCCTTCTCTGCCACGTCCTCTATCCTGCAGTCAGTCTACTCTTTCTTTCTGTCTTTCTCATTTTCTAAAAAAAAAAAAAATGTGACAAATAAGAGTGAAAGATAGACATCAGGAGATTGAGATAGATATTCTCTTTTTTGTATGATTAACCGTCAGATTTTGCCAATTATAACATATGCCAGAGTCAGGTAAATGATTACATTTTTCTAACATTCCGTCATCTACTACTCATGCAGTCGAAAATTCTTGATAAGTTCCGCTTCTTGCTCTAGTCCCCAGGCTACAGTTTAACACTCGCTAAAGCATGGCAGTTTCAGAGAAAAAAAATCACAGTGAAATGGAGAGAGGTATGATTGATAATAATGTTGTTGTAGGTGCATTAGTGAGTCAATGAGTGAATGAATGAACATGCAATGGAATGAGTACGTGAGGGAGTGATTAATTGAATGAGTGAAATAGAAAAAGAGAGAGAGAGAGAGAGTGAGTGAGTGAGTGAGTGAGTGAGTGAGTGAGTGAGTGAGTGAGTGAGTGAGTGAGTGAATGAACGGGTGGATGAGGTGAGTGAGTAAATTAGAGAATTGGATGAGTGAATGAAAGAATGGGTGAGCGTATGAACAAGTGAGTGAGTGATTGAGTGAAAGAACAAGTCAGTAAGTGAATGAATAAGTGAGTGAGTAACTGATCACCGAGTGGCGCGTCTTGCCCTGTGCTTGAGGCTGTAGACCACGCAATGTGTCTGCGACAATAAAAGGTTGGCACTGGTTACACTTACAGCAGGTGATTTCTCTCCTTTGCCCCCCCCCCCCTCCACCCTTTCCATTCCACTCCCAGCCCTCCCTATTCTTCCTCAATAGCCTTCTCTCTCTTTCTCTCTATCTCCCTCTTTCAACTGTTCCCATAGTTTTTTTGTTTTTTTTTCTAACTCATCCAAATTCCTGACTGAAGATGTAAATGAAAGGAATTAGAACGAGGCCTGACAGAGGCAGCTTTAAATGAGAAGAGAGAAAATGCCATGCAGAGAAAGCAAAAGTGTGTGTGTGCGAGAGAGAGAAGACAGACAGAGAGAGAGAGACAGAGAGAGAGAGAAAGAGAGGGAGGCAGAATGAGAAAGAGAGAGAAAAATAGGAAGAAAAGAAGAGAGAGTATGCCAAATGAGTTGTTTTCCCCGCCCAGTGCCAGTGGCTGATATCGACCAGGTATTGTCTGATACTCCTAGCCAGGTGAGGGCGCAGAGTTGCCGTGCCAGGCCAGGACACAAGGCACTTGCCTCGCAGCCCCAGGCTCAGAGCTGACATCGCTTCCGAGACAACTTAAGGTCAATGGCGCCATTCATTAGTCTGTAGTTTTTATTAACAGTGCCCATTTCTATTGCCTTCCCTGTTATAATTTTTTCACCATTCCGGTGATTTAGGCAGATTCAAGAGATTGTCATATAACGAAAAAAATCAGGAAAACACAGCGAAAGAAATGTGTGATTGAATGGATAAGAGGTTGGGGGGGGGGGGGGTCTGGCTGTAGATTCTAAACAACGTAGAGAAATGTTGAAAGTGGCCCGAGGGAGGGGTGGGGGGGGGGGTGAAGGAAGGGGAGGAGGAGACAATAAGTTTACAGACTGTAGAAAACTAAAAACAAACAAAAGCAAATCAAACTAATAACATTCAGTGATTTAAACGATCCTCCTTAATTGGTCGGGGCTGTAGAAGTTTGCTGGGGTCTTATATTGATGACCTTCTTCAGACTGCGCTGAACAGTTAAAACGAGTAGGTGGTGGTGTTGCTGGTGTAGTCTTCAGGCGGATGGCGTTTCTGGGCCTCCTTAGGCCACGTGTTCCTTAAGCTTTATATCCATGCTATAATCTTGCACAGGCAAGGAGGGACACGTGTCTGTCTTGCAGAAAGTTGTGATTTTTGTTTAATTGAAGAAGACAAATGACAGGCAAAAATCATGCTTTGAAAGCCTGCATAAAGGCAACCTTAAAGAACAGCAGTGATGAGAGATCCCTGGGCGTAATAATCGTAATTGTCATTTCTCTCTTTACGTGTCCGTCGCTCTCTTTCATTCACTGACTCAAGTCATAGACTCGCTCATATACTCATTGACTCACTCCCTCAAACACCAACCCACTCACTCACACCCACACCCACTCAGACACACACACACTCAGACTCGCTCACTCACTCACTCACTCATTCACTCACTCACTCACCCACTCACTCGCTCACTTACTCACTCACGCACGCACACATATCATTGAACTTCGGCTGTCATCCCCCCTATCACCGAAATTAAAAAAAAAAAAAAAACTCAAGTTGTCCCTGTCTTTGCTTCTCTACTCAATAGTCTACCCTCATTCTTAAAGACGATTCTTTTCAATTGTCGGCACTCGGTTAAATGTTCACTCGTCTCCCTCTAGCTCTCTGTCCCCATCTCGCTCCCACGCCCCCAACTTTATATTCTCTCTCTGTTCTCTTCATTTCTTCCTGTCCTATAATCTCTCCATGGCGCATGAGCAGATTCCCCATTCTCCCAAACAAACAAATTCCATCGGAACATTTATATGACAGATTGACAGTGAAAGGGTACCATTGCGTCATCTCGCTTTGATCTCAAAATATGCTTCCCCCCTTGGATCGATGGCTGACTATTTCCTACAGGAATATTTGTGTACGTAATACAACAAATCAACGCTAACGACGAGGCGCAATTACCGCTGATGAAATTGTCAAAACAAAGAGCTCTCACAGTTAACTGATTTCATTTTTCCCATGGAATCCGTTGTTTTTCTTTTTTTCTTTCTGTCTTTCATTCTTTTTGTTTCTCCCTCTCTCTCTCTTGGCAGTAAACAAATACAAGAGCTAACACAGCGAATTAATTAGTTGTATCCACAGCGCCGAGATTTCAGAAAATACGGGCCTGTTTGGAGTGATCTTGTCTATGTTAATGAAAGGATTTTCCTTTGTTTATGAAGAGAGCTGATTGCATTCTAGGGGTCTCTTAAGGCTTCAGTGGTCGTTGATTCAAGGCCGGTCATCCTGCTTGCTTTGCCCCATGGTTTCCGGGGATGAAGAATCGCGACTTTTGTTTTTAAACGACGTATGGTGTTATCATAGATTCCGGTGATCTTGGCGCACTGTTAGCAAAGGACACTATTTCCCTATCTCGCCATCCTATACAAATATATTTTCTAGTGCATGCTAATTCATGTTTATCAACTGGATGAATTTTCATGGACATAATGATTTGTTTGTCAGAGTTGTCGCATAACAGAATTAGATATACAGTGATATCAAAATACTGGAATATAACTCCCGATGCACTGCCTGATTCGCAAAGATATCAAAAGCACGACCAACAATGGGTAACAGTTACAGCACAAACAACAGGAATATCGGCGTTACCATCAACAGATGAAACTAAGAATCAATGTAATAAAAGAAAACAAACTATCTAAAAAATTCATAATGTTAGATGCAGATGAAAGGCATGGGATAGAGACGCGACATGGGACAAGGCCATGGACTTTACAACAAGATTGCAACAGCCTCACTTAACAAAGGTAATGTAAGTACTGTGTCGTCAGCCAAGCGTCCTACATTCTGCCAATATACGCAATACAAGACGATTTATTACTCTCCTGACTATAACTAATGGCTCCTGGTAAAACCGACAGTAATTGTCCAATCTTGCCAAATGTCCCTAGATGAGGTCGCTATAAACGCCAAATCCGGCAAAAAATAATTCAAAAGTTGCTGTTTAATATCCCCAAGTGTCGTTACGTGAGTTCTGTTAAATACCAAATCGGCACAGAATATTTCCAAAGTTACTGTTCGTAACTCCAAGTGTTCTTGCCTAAGTTCTCTTTAACGCCAAATTCATCAGTATTACACTGTAGTTCAAAACGCTGTAGAAAACACAAGGATTATTTGTCTGCATAAAGGAAGATAACCAGACAGACAATTACACGCGCACAGGCACACACATATTCACGCACACACATAAATAAATAAATAAATAAATAATTGTCACACTACCCCATATGTAAACATATATAGACATGTATATATAAACAAACGCACAGACAGACAGAAAAAAAGAACAAGACAGCCAGCACTCACACGGACGACTCAGTATACGGATTACAACCACGAAGTGTGAGCCTAGACAACCACTGCTAGGTCATCCATTCCCGCATTTACAATCGAACATCATTCATTCATTCTTCTCGTTTTTCTCCGGCTTTCCGTCTCTGCCCAACTCTTGAGGGCCGGAGAAATGACTCGGGAAGGGGCTACCGTGGAGGGCTATCAAAATACAAACCACATGGACAAGGCAAAACATGGAGCGAAAACAAAACCAAACCAAACCAAAAAAAAAAAAACGACAAAAAACACCAAGAGGGCGGGCGACAGATGATCATAATTTGATAATGTCCTTGAGGGTCATCTCCGGTTGGTAATTTCCGCAAATTCCGCACGTGATGGGGGAAAGGTCATCTGTGGACATCTCCCTGTCATAAAGGGCGACCACTCCGAGTGTCCACTCCCCCTGGCCCCTGCAGGTTCCCCCTCTGACACTATCTCCCCTTGACATCGTGTCCGGCTTCGCACTGGACGGGGCCTCAATGTGTCAATTGATAATTAGATAAACAGTCGGTTTGTCACTGATTTCGCCGCTCTCGCACCCCCCCCCCCCCCTTTTTTTTTTTTTTGTGTATTTCTCTTCTTTTCTTTCCGTCTTTCTCCTCTCTCTCATAAAAAAAAAAAAAAATTTAAAAATCTCTCTCTTTCTCTTTCTCTGCCTTTCCTACTCTTTCGTCCGCTCCTAGTTTTTTTTTTTTTTCTTTTTTTCTGATATTTTCCGATTTGCCTCGGATCTGACCCTCCCAAAACACCTGGTGTTATGAGGCAGATCGAGTAATGTCCTTTGGGCATACCTTCACCACAATAGAGAAGATAACAAAAGCAAGGAAAAGAGAGTTAAAAAAAAAAAAGGTGTTAGATAATTGTTATTTGTTGGTCATCTACGCCCAGGACAGGCGACTGACGTAAGAGGAAATGGACAGGTAGGGGACGACAACATCATAGCCTCAAGAGCCGATCGCGGACAAATTGGTCACAGCTTACATTTCGTTCTATACACGTCTTCAAGCTCTTGGTCGTGGTTATCTCGGCGTCGCAGCTTATGGAATTTTTCATTAGTTAGGACTGTAGACAGTGTCCATTGAAAGACGAGGGCAAATCAGTAGACCACCAAGTTGAGTGTCCGAGATTTGAAACGTTGCGGGGGAATAAAAAAATATCACACGAAGAGCTAACAAGGCTCGAAAATTTGGCTAGTGATTCTAATTTCTTCAATTCCCACATATCGAGCTCTTCATTTATAGTTATTTGTTTCTTTTTGATGTATCACTTAAAATGTTGCCGGTAGAAATCGTCTCATATATTATGATACATGATGTCAAATTCTGACTTTAAAAATATACTACTTGATCTAATTTTAGAAAACGGTAAAAACCCTCTCTTACATACATGATAAGCAAGTCATTTGATAGATATTTTCTTCCATACACAGCAATACCCTATTTACATTTTACACGCTTATTTTGTTGCCCTGAGGAAGGACCAGTTTGGTCCGAAAATTTGGCATTCACTTTTGACATCAAGATCAAGTTGTTTATATGTGTTATTTGCTTTTTTTTTTTTTTTTTAATTGTTTGATTAATTGCCGGCTGAACAGTCTTTTTCTATTTTATAAAATGATGATGTTGGTCGTGGTGACGATATTTGCCCTGACAAAGAGCCAAGCAGGCTTGAAAATTTATCAGTTTCAATGTACATGTATTTAATTTTTAACTTAGCAATTCTGCAGAGTGTAATTAGCTTCCAGAGATACCTTCAGTTGCTCACCAGTGGACAGTGTCTGTCTTAACATTTAAGGTATATATATAAAATGCTGATGATAATGGTGGAGAATGGTATTCGTCTATTACTTGTGTCAATGAAGCAACTGGTTGGCGGTTTCTACCTTAATACTTCAAGTTACGTCTTTAAAAATGATAGATCTAACAATTGTGATAGTCCTGCCTGACCAAGAACCAAGTAGATTCGAACATTTGGCTACTGATATCAATTTGTTCAATATCAAATTCTTCAAATTCTTAAATAAACTTTAAAAGTTTTTCTTTTTAGTAGACAGTCGTCTTAGATCTTAAGACATTTTCATGGATTGACAATTATGGTGGTGATGATGCAGACAGCAAATTATGTAATAAACTGTGAGGAACACACTTATAAAAAGTGATAGCATCTCTTGATAAGAAAATGGTGAAAGGACAGGAGAACTGTTATTAAAGCATTAAGACACACGATAAATAGAACAGCTGACGAGCTGGTACACCTGCTGGGATTTTATGTCATGGTCAAAATGTCTGACACATGTCTGCACGACGTTACCTAATTGTCACACTACCCCAGAAAATAGACTCAAAACTGACAAGACCTAAGAGACGGGGAAAAAATCCGGATATTGATAAAACATGGGTGAAAAGAAAAATAGCTAACCACTAATATGATTTGAAAGAGAGAGAGAGAGAGAGAGAGAGAGAGAGAGAGAGAGAGAGAGAGAGAGAGAGACTTTACGAAGTAAATCAATTATACAATACATCTATTCTCATCATATAAAAATTAATAAGACCACACGACTCTCTCAAACACACTCTTTTCCCCTCCCTGACAAAATCCTTCTTGACACTAAATTGTCACTCACATCGCAATTAACTTCCGTCCAAGGCCTAAACAGATCCTCTTCTATGGAACTTCGATCGAGAGCACGGCTCTTAACTAGACGGTTATAGGACACTTTCAGTACTAGTGACTAGTACCGGTCGATCTTTCAGCGGTCCCTTCCAGCATCCGTAGAGACACACTAGGGCCTGGGTATATTTATAATGGTAACTCTAGCAATAGCCCCAGTGATATAAAAGTTTTACGACGCTATAAACTTTATCTTCTCTCGATCAATGGCAATAACCGGATACCCACTCATCGCCTGTTTGGTGAAGACTTTCAGCGAGTGGCAAGTAATGGTCGCCGTCTATTTAGAGACCTTCTATTTGGTAGGCGCCGGTCTCTTGACAAGCTGCTTGTTGCCATTCTCCAAGTCATTGTTCGCTGCCTTGCGGGCTTATTTGATTATTAAACATACTTTAAAAAATAGTTCTCTTTTTTTATTATTAATTATTTATTTATTTATTTTTGGAGGGTTTATTTCATCCACAGCACTCCAGAATAATCAGCGACTATCAAATTTCTCCCTTTCGTGTATAATTATTAATTCATCAACATCAGATTCGGGGAGGGGTGGGGTGGGTCTTCTTAGCACAGGATCTTTCAATTAGCAGGAGATATAACGTTGGGGAGTGGTCTCCCAAAATATACTGGGTGTGAATTTCTAAGGATTGAATCGTATTTAATAAACAATAAACGTTTCTTCCGCTTTAGTGTTCAATTTATTTTCAGAGGCAGTCGCACACAATATAGTGCATTTTCACTCAAATAAATGCTTTAAGACTGATTAATTTTATAAAGTGAGTTTGTTCTGAACTAATGACTGAAATAGAAACGCAAATATAACATTAGCGTCCTATTATTCTTCCACATTTTGATGCTTTCAATAATCCGATCTAATGACGATTAAATTCAACAACAACAACAACAACAACAACAACAACAACAACAACAACAACAACAACAACAAACAAAACCAAAAAAAACAAAAACAAAAACAGAAAACAAACAAAAAACAAAAACAAAATCAATCGAAAAGCTTTAAATAACCAACAATTCAAAGAAAGTTGTAATAAATACGTGCCACATCTAGTAAATGCATAATGTAGGATGTAGGAAATGTAAAACAACTTGGAAACAAAAGGAAACGCGCACAATGTGATCATTACAGACCAACACCTTGCTTACCTTCTTCGAGATGTTTAATAAGTTTATGTTAGTTTGTATGAATGCGTCTTGAGCTAATTGTAAAAAAGAATATAACACGATCCTTATAATACTATATGATAGTTGCAGAATTCATTGCCAGTTCATTTCCAAACCATGAACATTTATGTCGGATTATAAATTGGAGTTCATCAAATAGAGGTTTTTCACTTTATATTTATAACAGTATGCGCTTCTTCTACTGTTTAGACACTGCTGTAGATATTGACTTTTAATAAAGAGGGAATAGTTTTATACTGCCGGGATTCATCAATACCACATGCGTTTCAGGCATTAGCTTATTCAAGGCTTAATTTCGCCCAGGCCGATTGCTCTCCTTTGAGACTTAATAGGCCGTAACTATTCGCCGTTATCATCATGAGTGGCCTCTCCGAAATCGTCAACATCAACAACGATACACATATACACATACAAAGAAAGGTTACACTGGTAATAACTTTATCCGTGCTGTCGTTCAGGCTCAGTGATACACGACGGTTAGACACACATTCAGGAGGTCTGGGTCAATGACTCTATCTAACTCCGCCCTAGTGTGTCCAGGATGAGCTTGACGAAACAAAAAGAAAAACTCAGCGGTTCATGCAATATGAAAGATATAATTCAAACACTGTCATGGACACAGATGCGCAGTTCCAGAACCGTGCATCTTTGCGGCAGGCTAGGTGTCAAGGCACAAAACACGCCTCATCGTTGTGCTAAAGCTCAGCTCGGGTCAAGGCGCACAGTTCCAGAACGGTGCCTATCTCGACGATGATTAGTCGCCCATGGCTGCCTGCTGGCTTATTACGGGAGGCTGCCTTTTGTGGTCAGGATGGTCATGGGTCAAAGTGCACGGTTCCAGAACGACGCACACCAGTGACATCCTTTCTGTTACGACTTTTTCTAACGGTATCGCATCAAAAAGCGGGAGACGTGAGGATGGTTTCGAATCGGATCGAAGACAGATGATAACTATCACGCACTGATAGTTCACAGGAGTTTTTAAACAGGGCGTTAGACCATAAGATTGTTAAAATGCTGATCTTTCTGCTAGGAATATAGAAGAGACGAATACATATTTGATTATTATCCTTGATAGCAATACGCTTACTTCATCAATACCTCCAGTAAACGGCGTTGGAAACGACCCGTGACGATTGCACAAAACCAGCGTTCTTCTTAGCACAGGATCTCTCTGTTAGGTAAAATAACCTGTATGAGCTACTCCTAGGAGCTTGATATTAGACCAATGGAAGTTAATATATAAAACAAATTAATGTAAATAATTGGGGACATCATTTTCCCAGTGACAAAGGTAAATATTGTACTTACAGTCGCCATAATAATCATTTATGAATATTGTCCCTAATTTTATTAATAACTGCGCTTGTCAGTTAAGGTTCAATTTGTGATCATACAGGTACTAAAAGTTGAAAGCTGTCTTTTACGACACATTCACAACACGCGCCGATTTAAGAGAAAATAGAAAGGGAGAGAAACAGATAGACAGAATGACAGAGAAGGGAAAACGAGAGAGGCAGACAGAGACAATCAGATAGCCTACAAACTTATGACCGACCTGGCATAAAAGGTAGCCACATTTCGCAGCGAGAATTTGGCTTTTGATCCACATTGTTTTCCTATTTAAATCTATAGAGATATAATAATCAGCACTTCTGCACAATCATACTATTTGATTGGCAGTTCCTGCATATCATCGCTTAGATGCCCCATTTTCCGTCGTTGTACATAAAGGGCATGGCTATTATTATTATTTTTTAAAAAAATCATTTTACTTATGGCAGGACCTTTAATTTGGAATTCGTTGCTTGCACACGTTCGGTTCACTTCAAATCTCGGAATTCTGTAAATGTTAGCTGTAAACATATTTCTTCAACAAGCACACCTATCTGAGTAACAGTGCCAACGATTCCCTGGAGATGGTTATCAGTCATCTTGTCAGTAGTCATGTCTAACGGGCTAAGGTGTGTGTTTGGGCTGTACGTATTACATAATTATGCATGAGAGCATAATTGTCTCTGATCATGTTTGTATGGCATGTTATGGTGTTGTATATATTATGTTGTTGCTCTTGTTTGTAATGATGCATATTTTGTGAGTGGCTCTAAAGCACATTGACTCTGTAAAGTCCCCCTGAGTCCTTCAGGGGTGAGGTGCTACATAAAACGCCCTTTCTAGGTATTACTATTACTAATATTACTGTTCGTGGCCCAGTCTCTCTATTTCTACAGAAATTGTATTCGCCACTGTTATCGCCGCAATGATTTCAGTAAGGAACATTGTATTTCATGACATGAAAATCTGTCATTAATGGTGACGACGACGACGACAACGATAAAGATGATAATGATGAAGATGATGAAGATGTTTCTGTTGCCCTGAGGAAGGACCAATTTTGTTTGAAAATTTGGCATTTCATTTTTCAACAAGAAGATCAAGTTGTTTTTGGACTGTATGTTATTTGCTTTTTTTTTTTTTTTTTAAGTGTTTGATTAGTTGCCGGCTGGACAGTTCTTTTCTATTTTTGGGGATGATGATGATGATGATGATAATTTTTGTTATTATAGCCACAGCAGCAATCTTAACAAAACGGCAACACGAAATATGCCTTAGAACGCTGGGTAAAGCAAATCTAGATAGGCAAAATAGTGTCCTATTCCTCACAGATGCAACCTGAAAGTTGGCTGCAAGAAGAAATTAAAATTGCATGCGCAAGAAAATAAAAGTGCACAGACTCAGGCACACTTTCAAAAGTTTTCCATAATATTTAATGTCATAATAATTTCTCAGCAATGTTATTCTCAACCGCCAAATCAACAGACAAATTCCGCGATGTTTGTATTTGTTTTTGATTTTTCCAATCCCAAAGGTGCTGCGCTGGACAAAAAAAGAGGAGTATGAATCCCAAATCAAACTGGATAGATGGCCTAAGGTATCTTTATGCCATAAAACTGTAGGAAAAATAAACATCTCTGCCGAAGAATCGTGTCTTTCCAATTTCCCAGAGTTTTTACTCTATAAGAGGGTGAAGCAGAGGTCAGTACTTCGGGACCATACAGGAAACTGTGTGTTTATGGATGAGAATAATATAGGAAGACAAAGTTTAAAAAAAAAATAATAATCTGGAGACGGAAGGGAAGGGGGGGGGGGGAGAGCAAATTTTAATGTATCTGATCAACATATCTCAGCATATCTGATTGGGGAGGGGGGTATTGTTGTGGCTTCAGTATGGTGGTCCAAAATGTTTATTTTAATGTAAATTAACGTCCGCGTCAGATGGGTTAATCTGCTGATAAATGCTTGATGAAAGACAACACTGGAAGGGCTGGAGTTGGTTACAGAGAAAATAACACAGATTTTTCAAGCAAAAACCACAAAAGTTGAGAAATATCAAGTAATTACACACTTTCTAAAAACATAAATGCTCTCTCCTTTAAAATATGAAAAACAAAATTATGGATGCACGCATAGGAAAGTAAGGTGAGTAGATCTATACAATGGGAGAACGTTTCGCAGATTATCGGCTCTTTCCAAAAGAGGGATTTGTGTAAGGGGAGATCATTTTGACCAGACTTTTACTTCCCTTTGCCAGACAAAAGAGGTGTTTAGCAAGCAGTGTAAAGAAGAAAAAATGCTTTTACTGCTTGCCATTCGAAAGACCGATCGCCAAAAAATTTGATAAAATTATAACAATAAGAAGAAAACCTTCTTTTTACATCAAAATTTTTATTTCTTTATTTAGTTTTATTTATTTATTTATTTATTTATTTATTTTTAAATTCACTGTATATGTTTCAAGCAAAGGGCGCAAAAGTGAATTTTTTCCTCTTCGCAGTACTAGTTCAATCCCTCTTTAAATTTTGTCAGGTAAAGGGACGTCATAGGGCCGAGCACAACGATCTCCTATTGGCAAATTTATTAATCAATGTTATGCTCATCATGAGAGGGAAACTGGATCAACAAAGCGCAAACAGTTTACGAACTTTTCAACAAGATGAAGAACTAAACAGTAAACCATCCACGCGACCTGCGGGTCTAATCTTACTTTCAACGGTCAATAGCATCGTTTGAAAATAAACCAAACTAATGTGTTCAGTGTAACTGAAAAATACCTCAATGGCATTGGATGATGACACGGTTATTAAGATGAGATTATTTGAATATATAATAGTAATAATAACTTATTAATAAAAATTATTATTATTATTAAATTGTTATTATCATTATTACTATTATAATTATTGTTATTATTATTAGTTCTATTATTATCATTATATTACTTGTAGTAATACAAAATTATTATTAATATTAATATTATCATTCAGCCAAAACGCTATAGGAATTAAAATCAAAATGATAAAAACTCTCCCAATGTTCTCGCAAGAGGAATGTGATAAGACATGCTATCTACGGAGAAAACAAGTAGGTTGTGCGTCATAAGGGCTCTCTTGATATTATTATTATCGTTATTATATTATTATTGTTAGTTGTTGTTGTTGTTGTTGCTGTTGTTGTTTTGTTGTTGGTGGTGTTGGTGTTGTACAAGGGCTACCTGAGAACGAACATGAACTATTGGCTGTGTGAAATACGATATGAGACCGTCTGGAATGAACTGATGAAGGGTCACTTAACAAGGAAATTGAAACATCAACAACAATAAATAATTGAAAGGTTTTCCGAAATCTACACTGTCAGTAGATAAAGTCGGAGCTGCAAAGAAAACAATAGATAATATTCTTTTCTATATTCTGTCGCTGCTCCACACGTCTAAAATTTCTCTGTTATTTTCAGTTATAGTTGTTGCATTTGATAATGTTATCTTTTAGTTGTCACACTTATAAATGTTACATTTTCTTCTTCTTTCTGTTATTATCATTATATTTATTACTGAAAGTCTTCAATTTGTCTTTTTTTTTTTTTTGCTACTGCTATTTTTATTACAGACTGCAATGTTTCTCGTGAAATTTTATTTTCAAGCAATGAAGCAAAGGAAATAAATAAGTAAATAAATAATTAATGAACAAATAAATATTTAAAAAAAAATAAATAAACAAAGAAAAAAGAAAGAAAAAATAAATTCATAAATAAGTAACAAAGTCAATAATAAATAACAAGCAGAAAAACTAAATGAAGAGATCAATGAAAAAAAAAACAAAAAAAAAAAACTAAATATGTCAACAAAAAACAAAAAAAAATTAAAAATTAAAAATGAACAAATACAGAATAAATCAATAATAAATAAATAAAATAAATAAATAAATAAATACATTTAGTGAGGTAAAATAAGAGTAAATTTATTTTAAAATGAAAAAAAAAAAAGGGGGGGTTACTGAAATAAAAATACAAAACCAGATAGAAAATATTTAGTTGAAATTCAAATGTAAAAAAAAATCCCCCTGGACTGAACATAGATGGATGAAAAGTATGCAGGACTTACTTATAGTTCTTGGCATTGCTTCTATCCAACACTTCTAGGGGAAACGACGCATTTTATTTCAATGTGGGTAAAAAATCTGCCAGAGGACTAGTGCTGAATCAACCGAAAATTAATTTCAGTTGATGTTGCACTTTCCATTTTGTTTTTTAATTGCTTTACGCTTGTAATATCTCATCTTTATATTCATTTTACGCCTCGCAATCACACGGAAGCAACTTGGAAAGAGTATACAGGCATACATACCTTTTTAATTTTTTTTTTTAGGTATATGTTGATTATATAGCTCTCATGACAGTGATTCTATCTTCTATTCATATCTCTATTACCTTTTTAGTGCAACCATTTCAAAGGGCTAACCCGCAGTGGGGGAATCATTAAAACAGAGAGAGAGAGAGGAGAGAGAGAGAGAAAGAGAGGTGAGAGAGAGAGAGAGAGGGGGGGGGGAGGGGTGTATGTGGATAATTTAACACTGATTTATATGCTCACACAGTGTTGAGAACTCCACAATCTGTGTATCTCTGTCAGCAACAGTTAACAGAGGTTTGAAATGTGATCTATCAAAAACTCCACAGAGGGGAGAGATGTGAGTAACGTTAAGAGGACAGACAATGCCATGCTGGAAAACAAGACAGGGGAACAACAATTTATACACAAATCAACCTTTGGTTCACAAGAAGCACACAATCTTTAAGTTTAAGGCACAGAGCAATCAGGTTTAATTCCTTGATCTGGCTACCGCAACTTTCGCCATTGTTCAACGAAACCGTTCACATGAGACTGTCGTTATTGGGTTAAGTACTAGCTTTAAACAGTTATCAAAAAGTTTTGTGAAAAAATAGACAAGAAACTCAATGTACAGAGAGACAGGAGAAAAAAGACAGACTGATAGAAATTAAAAAAAAAAAAAATGAATAAGAAAGACAGAAAAAAATGAATAACAAGAGAACAGACATGCAAATAAACAGACAGACAGACAAACAGGCAGACAGACAGGGAAGAAGGAAAGAAATGATATAAATAAAGACGACAGCTTTGCGTAGCAAAGGTCGAAAGCAGAAAACAACAACAACAAAAAATTAGGAGAAGAATGACGCACAGGAAGACAAACAAACAGGCAGTAGGTGACGATTAAAACAGCAAATCGGCGAGCCAAGGGTGATCAAACATGTCGAGTATTGAAAGAGAATCGGAAGAACTGAGAACAATCCATCCCGTTGGAATCAAATTTGACCCGGCCACACAAGGCCTTACAATAACAGGTAGAACATAATACTAACAGACTGCATTGAATTTGTCCAGCAAGCGCTCACAACCAAGTCAGCGGGGGAGATCCCCGGTGTCTCGCAACACGCAATCCTTATATTGTTTCTAACCCATTCCATCTCCACTGGCTAAGCCCTGGCCTTCTCTCGCACAAACACAATGCTCTAAACACAACTGTGGCCAGTTAATAGAAGCTAACAGGTAAACGGTGGAAAAGAAATTATTCGACAGGACAGAAAAGAATGACAGAGGCAGAGAGAATGAGATAGAGAGGGGAGGAGAGAGGGAGAAAAACAGGGAGAGTGACGGAGGAGGAGGAGGAGGTGAACATACGCAGAGTAACTGTTAGAGATGGAATCGAGAAATGAGAGTGCTGAAAAAGAGAGAAAATGCCATATAATAGGCATAAAGGTAAAGAGAAAGAAAGACACATTGTGACGCCCCCCCCCCCCCCCGCCCCCCAAAAAAACACGGAGAAGGAGAGAGACAGAGAGAGAGAGGAGGGTGCTGAAAAAGAGAGAAAATACCATAGAAGAGGAAGAAAGGGAAAGAGAAAAAAAGACACATTGTGAAGCCCCCCCCCCCCCCGCACCCAAGAGAAACACGGAGAAAGAGAGAGACAGAGAGAGAGAGAGAGGAAGATGGGAATGAAGAGAAGGGAGAAAACAGGCTTAATGGCGTAGTTAAACAAAAGAAGAATAGTTACTGGGGAGGGGGGGGGTAAAGAAGAGGGGAAACTGGCTTAAGTAGAGGTAAATTATTGAACTGGGCGGAGGGAGGTAAAGGGGGAGGGATAAAAGAAGGGCGGGATGAGAATAATGGGAGGCGGGAGGGGGAAGAAAGGGGGAGGGGGGGGGCAAGATCAATGAAAGTTGATTTGTCCTAGGATTTGGCCGGTTAGCACGGAGATGTTTATTGACGGTTGAAATCAGGCTGAGTGCTTGTATGAAGAACGCCTGTGTTTCTCTCTCTCTCTCTCTTCTCTCTCTCTCTCTCAGCTCTCCATCCACCAACAGTTGTGAGAAAACACAAAGTAAATTAACGCCGCGCTTGATCGACTCTGGCGCCAGGGTTCCCGTGGAACCAGAGCCTCGCCAACAACTCGCACGCAAACGTATACAGACATACTGACATTCACACACAGTACACAAACTCACACCCATTCACACCGACACTCACAATATTATGTATATAAATACAGACACAATAAATACTCTGTCACACTGTGTACGTACAAACATAGTACAAACATAAATAAATATACAACAACAATAACAACGGTCCACATACAAACAAACATGAATAAAGATAACACATAAACACGCATGCACATACACGACATTAACACCATCGACAACAGCAACAACAACAACACACACACACACACATACACACACACACAAACACACCTGCATCGCCATCATCACCACTCTCCAGTACAAAGAGACTCATCAAAATGAGACTACATCTACAAGAGGCTGTCGATCAATGCGCCCTTGTTTTCATCTATAAGCTGGAATTTATCACTGATAACATTTTTTTAGGCCCCTCTACGGGCGCGTTTACTAATGTCGATAATGGTGTGTGTACTGATTGATAGATTTATTATCAGTAGGCCGGGTCTTCCTGAAGTTATTACATAATTGCAGTGGGTTATTGTTTTGTCCTAATGCCTTTCATTTTATCGCGGGCGATTATTGCCAAAATTACTACACGGCGAATCAATGGTTATCAACATCGGTGCAGATGCAACAGCTTTCGCAGAACTTGAACGCAGCCCGGCCACGATTTCTTTATGTAAGGCGTAGATCTGAACCACAGGAGGATTCCCGCAAAAGATTTATCAGTTTCATCCACTCCGTATGTGAAAGACTGGCCTCTTAATGTAGTTAGTTTTATTTTTTATTTCCGCGAGGGGACGAGTCTGTTTTGTATTTACTTTCTGGAAAAGGGCGGGCTCATTATTATGTATGTATTTCTATGGAAGGCGGATCTGCTTCGCATTTCAAATATTATCTCCTATCTTGCGTATGCGCGCGTATGTGTGTGCAAAGATGATGTGCCTTATAACATGAGTTCATTCAACCATGCCCAACAAATATGCAACGGTTTATACTCTATCGTGATTATCAAATAACTATGAAAATGACACTCTGGCCAAACCATGGATTTTGCTTGTTTGTTGTTTGTTTGTTTTGTTTGTTAGCTTTTTGCCAATAAATGTTTGTTTCACATGATTTTCTTTTGGTTCATATCAGTCAACAGAGAGCTAGTGATGTATTTAATTACACAAATGAAATGACACATGAGATGATCGCCTGGTATCATTAACGCTGTTACAAAAGAAAAAAAAAAGACATCTCATCATGATGCAATAAATCAGTGAATCATTTTATTTGCTTCATTATATTTTCAGTTTCATAACAAGAAAAAAAAAAAAACAGCCATGATTCAGTCTTTTTTTTTTTTTTTAAATATAATCAAGATATCCATTTTGTTTTCGACTATATTTTCTGTTTGATAACAACCAAAGCAGATGCAATTCACTCTCTTGGTGCTAAAATCAATGTATCAACACGTTTGCTCCACTATACCTTCAGTTTCCTAACAACCAAAATCAATTACATAATTCAGATGGGATCTCTTAAAATAAAAACAGACAAGCACAAAAGTAAAAAAGCAGAACAACCCTGAAACAAACAAACAAACAAACAAACAAAAATTATGCTCTATCAACGCCCAATATAAGATATTTGCACTGACATCATTGACGGCGATGTATTTCCAGCTAACTTGTACATGGACTGACCATAAAATAATTTATGTTTCGTTTTTCTCATCTGCCACAGAAGTTTGTCATAATTTTTGCCCTATCTTGTAAGATGTTAGTGGTGCATTTTGTATCCATAAGCTTAGGAAAAGAAGTGAGCAGCTGATTGCCCAACGTATTCCATTTTAAAATGTTAATACAGAATAAAAAATGTTAAAACAAACAAACAAAGAACAAACAAACAAAATCAAAACACAATAAAACAACAACAAAAATCCTCAGCCATCCTTCATTTAAGCATCTTAGCCAGATTATTCGTGGTCAATTTTGTCAAGAAATTAAAAATAAATAAATAAATAAAATAGTCCGTGCCCACAACAAATCAACAACAAAAATCAAAGCCCAATCAATCACTTCTATAATTATATGAGTTAGGCAAGCCAACACCCAGGTAAGAGATAAACTGCTGTTCTATTTTCTTTACAGCTTCAGTAACATTATTATGAAATGTATATATCATTATGTATATTAATTTATCACTTCTGTCTGTAGTACCCGCTAATATTGTCGTTGACAAGGCTGTTGTTGTTTTTGACGATACGGTATATCTAATCAGTTTTAATTATTGGTATCATCTTTCCAAAACCAAACTTCAAAACCTATATTAATTTCATATCCTCTTCCATAATGAGCATACTTTTACTACTCATTATAAATATTTATTCGTCCACTTTATTGGTACCGGTGTACATGAATAATAGATCTATATATAGACAAATGTACTTGAATAATAGATCTATATATAGACAGTCCGGGAGAGATTCGCTGGCATGATGCACCAATGACCCTTTAGACCGTTGACCAGATGACTTCCCTTTGCCAAGTATAAGATACATGTAACAGGAATATTGTGAAGGAAAAAAAAATTCCCCTTTTCTTCTGTTATTTGAAACAAGAGTTGTGTTGTGTGTTGTCTTGGGGTTTAACGACACATTATCACGATTACGGCTATATTGTGTCAAACACGGTAAGATACGTTGACACGTCAAGAAGAAGAGAGGAAAGAAAGCGGGACAGAGGACAGGAGAAAGGAGAGAGAGAGAGAGTGAGAGAGAGAGAGAGAGAGAAGAGATGTCTCCCCTGGAATGTCGAGAATGGTACTCCATGGCAGACATCGGTGGGCTTACACCGCCTGCAGATGGGAGCAGAGAACCTACTTATTCGGGCCCCGCGAAACAAGAGTCAGAAAATTCATGGGAAAAAAAAGATGTCATGAAAATGTTTCTTTTTTCTTCTTCTTTCTTTCGTTCATCCTGACAGTGTGGTAAGTGGCTCATTACCTTGGTTCGTCTCTTATAAAGTTCATCAGAGTGCAAACTTGACTAAGTCTTCAGGATTTGGTCCAGTTACGCTGTATCGCATGGCCGTGTAAAATTGAAGTTAAGTAAGTGCTCCTTCAGGAAATCTTTATGTTTCTAAAATATATTTGACAAGTATTATTTTGTTTTTAACTTTATGTAAGCATGTGCACTGGAATCGACATAACAGCAACACGAAATAAACGTCCCCTCCCCCCCCCCCCCCCCTCGAAATTGAAAGGCAGTTATTAATAAAGTAACAGCAAAAAAGACACTCAGAAAAAAAGCTTAGAACTACGGAGGTGGGAGAGAGGGCGGGAGGGGGGGGGGGGTTTGGGAGGTAAGAGGGAAATGGAGGATGTCAGACCCGGAGGGGGAGATGGGAGGTAGGGTGGGAGGGGACGGGGGAGCAAAGTGGTCGAGAAAGAAGACCGGGAGAGTTTTTTTTTTATTACATCTGTAGCCTTTCAACCTTAAGAAAGTATGATTAGATCTATCTCGGTTTTAAGTGCCTGCCCTGTTTTGGGTGAGAAAGTTTTGTATGTTAAAATTTGAAGTTTGGAAATTTTGCCCGGACAATGGCGTCTCAGATCGGACCAAGGGGCGAAATGGGAAGGACGGGGAAGGTGGAATATACTAGTAATTTCTATATTGCTGAAAGCATACAAAATGACAAAATATAAGTTGTATATAAATAACGTTCCCTCATCTTCTAGTTCTCTCCGTTCTTCTTTGTTTCGTTCTTTCTTTCCTTCCTTCTTTCCTTCCTTCTTTCCCCTTTTTTTTTTTTTGTATCGGTGAATTTTTATCTCTTAGCCTGTTTGTTTGTTTGTTCATATCTTTTGATCTGCTTTGGGTAGTTTTACAAGCTAAGGCAACAATTGGAAAAGAAACAACGCATTTTCAAAATAGAATGTAACCAGGACGCTGACTGTTTTCGAAATTCAAACTATTCATGTGCGGGGTATTTTTTCCCCTGTTAAGCAGGCCGATCACACACACAAACACACACACACACATACACACAAACACTCACACTTACAATTCCACATAATTAAACCACCCCATATTTTAATGGACTTATGAAACTACAAAAAAAAAACAAAAAAACATAAAGCTTGTCTCTGAAATTGCCATTAGTGTCTTTATATATATTTTTTTCCGCATTAAAATGGTCTCCCAAAAAAGACACATCGTGGTCGCTTTTGTTCGAAATTCTCCATTGTATTACCTGAACATTACTGGCAAAAAGAGAAGAGATCACATTCTAAAACCTCACTTGAATAATGTGGCCTAATGCACCGCATTGCAAGTCGGCTGTGCCATCTTAATAATTATAGAGTTGGCAACGTCGTTAATCGTGCTGATTGCCTTGTCAAAACTTGGCCATAAAAATTAAAAGACAAAAAAAAAGGAGAAAAAGAAGAAGAAACTGTAAAGCCATTTAAAGCGTACCCGTTAACAAGCCGTATGAGGCGCCCAAACCATTTCCACTCATTTCTGTTTGTCTTTCTCTGACTGCTCTGATGCATTGATGTCATTTCGAAATCAGCATCTTAAAAAGTCTTCGCTGGGCATTACAGAATTTAAAATGTGGTTGAGAACAGAAAATGTTATTACTGATCTAAATAATAATATTAATAATAATTATAATAATAATGATGATGATGATGATAGCAAGGGATAATAATATAATAGTTTTAATAATAATAATAATAATAATGATGATAATAATAGTAATCGTCATCATCATCACCAGCACCAGCACCACCACCATCATCATCATCATCATCGCCATCATCATCGCCATCATCATCATCACAATAACGATAATACAACAGCAATAAAAAAGCAACAATAACAAAAGACTTAATTTTCAACGAGTTGCTGTCAGAATCGAAAGTTGTGAGGACCTTGGTGTGCATTTCGCAACTTGCCTATCAACTTTCATAACTAAGAGTGTTGAAACCCGTCTCTGACACGGGTACATATCCGAGGCACATTGAAAGCCTGTTTCGTCATGTTTCCTAGATACAGCTGTAACAAAGAGAGATCAGGGGACTGTTTTTTACTCAGCCTTGTCACTTCCTTTTGCCGGGCACAAGGGTGTTGAACAAACAATATATATAGAATAAATGACTTTTTCACTCAGTTTGAAATGTACATTAT
>JBCAUA010579656.1:0-16332 GCA_038406235.1 Peronia verruculata
GATAGATAGATAGATAGATAGATAGATAGATAGATAGATAGATAGATAGATAGATAGATAGATATAGATATAGATATTTTTCTAATTTGAATCGTCAAATATTTCAATCCATTTTGCTTCAGTAAATTGCTAACTAATCTTATAAATATTATGATCTTAATTCAGTTCTTTTTGGGTCTGATAATAGTCTTAATACATATCTATTACGTTTCAGGAACCGCTATGGTATGTGGTTTTATACAGCCTACTTGTTGGTCTACGCTCTTTTTCTGGCATCCCTTACCAGCTTCGTAGTTCATCATAACTCTCTCAAGGTGAGCAGTGAGCAGATTTGTGCTTACACTGGTCCTGATTGTATTAGGGGTGGTAGCACGGTAGGTGAGACAGTGAGGATGAGAGTGCTCGTGATGTTAAGACTGTTTGGAGAAAGGAACTCGCAAAGCTTTTCAATGGATGTGTAATTTGAAAGACAGTATGCAGATATTACATACATACATAGCACGCAAAGACATGATCATATACATATGTATACACATGAAACATTATACGTGATGTGCATCCTTTTACTGTTATCATTCTTGTCTTAAATGTAAGTTTAGATCGTGGACAAAATAATATCTATTTCATGCTGTACCTTTTACTGGAGTTTTGAAATGCTTATTTTTTTATTTATTTATTTTTTTTTCTTGTTGTTGTTTCTAAATTACTTCATTTATTAGTTTTTTTTCTTTGTTGTTGTTAATATCTTGTTTTATTGCTCATTTATTTTATTCTGTTCGTTTTTTTTAAATTGGCCATGTATGGTGATTATATTAACAAAATTCATGTATTTAAATCCTGAATCATCCATGAAGACTTCGGCCATCACGACAAAGTGATCATAAATATTAACTTAAATTTTGTGCAATCTGATTCTTTCACCAGCACTATGACTGGGATGTCGACGACAACCATACAGTTTCCTATCTCTATGGCAACCATAAATACGACTACCATTTCAAACCACTACATGTCATCTGCTTGTGGTTTATAGAGATATACAGTGCTCTCAACGTGGTCAAAGAAATCATGCAGATTTTTTCTCAGGTGAGCATCTTTCATGAGACATGCAGTCTGGTATGTAATGATGTTTATAGCCCAGCAGTTTCTAATGCACTTTGTAATAATGATCAACATAAGTATCAAACTATGTCACATAATATAATCAACTAATCACCTTTGAAAAGAAGTGTCCTGTTGAGGAGAAGATTAGTTATAGTTTAATGTTTGTTTTCGTATCATGTTATAAAGTCGTTTCATGTCTAAATTCCTGTCTTACACTAAGCCACATGTTGAATATTCTCATATATCCTTTATAGTTAATTTGACTGAAAAATTCCGTGCTGTCCCTAACGGTCTAAAATTCTGTCACACTGTGTCTTTGCTAGAACGCCCTTTCATCCTAGAGCAGCTCATTAAGAATGAAGTCGTAGCTCATGTGCAAAATTGGTTTATTTCCACAGAGAACCCGTTACTTTGGCGACATCGGCAACGCCCTGGAGTGGTCGTTGTACATCTCAACATTGCTGTTCACCACACCTTTCCTCTGTCACATGTCCATGCACTGGCAATGGGAGGCTGGAGCCGTCGCTGTTTTCCTGGCCTGGTTCAACTGTCTGGTCTTTTTACAGAGGTATGGAATATTTTTAAAAAATTATTTAAAAAAAAAAAAAAATTGTTGGCACTGATTAGACTCTGTGGGCTTTTATGAACTGAAAAAATGGAACAAAATTTCCCGCACTCTAGATAAATAATAATAGAAACTATTTATATAGCGCTTGTCACGGTGAGTACGTGCTCCAAGCGCTTTACAATCTATTATTACCAAGACAGAACCAAAGAAGACACTCATGCAGATTCTCAGCTTTCTGGGAAGTATACAAGGCGGCTGCCTGTTAGGCGCTCAAACTCGGTCTATAGTCGGATACCGGTACCCATTTAAACCTGAGTTGAGTCCGGAAATTTGTGTAAATTGTCTTTCTCAAGGACAAAATGTCGGGGCCAATCAGGATTCGAACCTCAGACTTTAGATCCCGAGTCCGAAGGCCCGACCGCAAGGCCGCCGGTGATAACTTTTCCGAACTTGAACCTTGTGTAATATCGGTATCAACGCCATGTGGCATTTGCAGGAATCGTTTGATTTGACTAACAGCCTAGCATGAGGGAGAGCTATAGCTGATGGAATGAAATGGACTTTCTATCAGGGCAGGTTGAATGGAGATTTTGCAGCTATGGCCAATATGTCTGAGACGTTTCCAGGTTTAACCTGAAAGTTAAGAATCAAACCTTTCAGATAGTTTAAGAAAGTGGATGTTTTTCGAAAAACAAACAAACAAACAAACAATGGATATCTTATTTCATAACAGATGTAGCTATCCTAACAATACTCTACTTTTTGAGTGAAATTGGATCTTTAGGTACTTTAATCATCTTACTATTTTACCCACATCTGTTTGATTTGATTTTGTTCAACTATTGTAGGCCTATTAAGAAATATCATGTCAAAGGTTCACCTGTTGAAATATTTTATTTCTTATGTCACATACTTACATTATTACAATTAATTTTGTTCATCATGAAGTCTTTTCCTTTCAGATTTGATTTCTTTGGCATATACGTTGTCATGTTTTTGGAGATTCTGCGCACGCTGGTCCAGGTGCTGTGCGTCTTCTCCATACTCATCATTGCATTTGGTTTAGCTTTCTTCATGCTACTCTTCAAAGAGGTAAGTATTAATTTTTGCCTCAGTGGATCTTTGTTCCTTGTTCTTGTCACAAAAAAAAAAAAAAACTGTGCCATTAATCATGTATATTTATCTCAGAAAGATATCAAACTACAATATATCTCATGTTATCCTCATGTCTCAGCTATTAATATTTCGGAGATTTCTTTAAATAAAATCTGGATATTGAATAAATTGATATCAATTTTATTGTCTTACTTCACTTGTACAAATTAAAAGCTTTGCTGAGAAAAATCTGATCCAGTTTACAGATATTCTGTCTGTCTTGGTTGTGACAGGTTTAAAAAAAAAAAAACAACAGCTGTTTTTCAGAGCACCTATTTATGTGCTTGTAAGGTTTTTGAAAGATTTTGTTTTTCTCAAACAGAACATTAAGAAGTAGTTCATTAAGCATTTAATCTTACTTTAGTGCAATTTGAGTATTTATTGAATTGGAGACTACGTATTTGGAATCATATGCTAAAAACTCTTTTTGGTTGATAATGCTCTTAACGATGTGAGACTTCTGCCTTTTTCATTTTGGTTTTGGTATGCAGTTCATGTAGAAGGCAAATAAGGCAATATTTGTTTTGGTTTGTCTTTGCCCAGGAGTCCAAAGCCTACTCCACACCTGGTCTGTCTTGCCTGAGGACGTTCATGATGATGTTGGAGCTGGACTATATCGCCTCTTTCAATGACCAGTATGTAGACGGCCGGCCTGAGACTCTGCACTTTGGGAACCTGACCCTAATCTTCCTTACTATCTTTGTCCTGCTGATGCCCATTCTCCTCATGAACTTACTGGTAAGTCAAAATTTGCTGCTCTGTGAGCTGTCAATCAAACAGTGTGAGCATTGCATCGTTCATGAAATAATGATACCAGGCTGCAGAGAAAAACAGGGGATCGGAAAAGGTCGTACATTTAAAGAGATTGTGGTATATCAAACGTTGCCTTAAATGTGAAATGTTTCTTCATAAAATCAATGCTTAAGACACACTGCAACCTTTTTGTAATGTTCATTTTTGTTCTGGCTTCTAGTGAAAATCAGCATCAGAATTTGAATAGTTTATACAGAATTTCATAGATAACACACACATACGCACACAAAGAATTTTACTATTTTTCACTACACTTCTCAGATAAAGTGTCACTGTGACAGCTCCCTCTGTAGTTGACTACACATGTTTATCAAATGTTGATCAATACTCATAATGAATAGCTTCTCAATTATTTTAGTCGGGGTTGACAGAAATGACAAACAGTTCTAAAGAAAAGACTGAAAATAACTGTATTGTTTCTCCTCAGATCGGTCTTGCTGTGGGAGATATTGAGTCAGTTCAAAGGGACGCCAGGTTGAAGCGCCTGGCCATGCAGGTGAGTAGCTCTTTGTCACACCTGTGAAAAAATCAACCGGGAAAACTTTGGCACGTGTTTGATTCTTTACCTGAAGCATTCTAGCCCACTTTCTTTATTTCAAATCTTATGTCAGAGAGACTATAAATCTTCTGGTACCTGAGTACGTGATAAAATCTCTTTACAGACTGGACTGTTGTCCTATGTTTTAGGGTCTCTTTAATCTTGCTGTGTATTGTGTCTACTATTGCCAACAGGAGATTGTTTTGACCAGCCCTGTTACTTCCCTTTGTCAGACCCAAGAGGTAAAGAAAGGTAAAGAACACCTTTGTGCTCTCTGCTTGAAACATACATCATAAAAACATTAGATAAAGGTTTCCTTCCGGTTGTAATCATTTTATCACATTTTTTTTTTTTGTGATCGCTCTTTTGAATGACAAGTAAATAATATATGATTTTGCTTTTCTTATTTACACTCTTTGTTCAAGACCTCAAGGGTCTACCAAAGGGAAGAAATGAGGTTGATCAAAACGACTGAAAATATTTATGTGACAGTCATGTTCAGATTGATCTAAACCTGCAAATGTGAGTTTAATGCAAAGAGATTATCCACAGTGACTTATAGAAAATGTGAGCTCTGATCTACGAAACGCCTTGGGATTTGATAAGAATGTCAGGAAAAGAAAGAAAGAATGATAGTGTTCTTATGTTTCATAATGAAATAAACCCGTTTCTGAATCTGCATTATATTGAAACAGAGAACACCAATAGCTCCTGCCTTTTATTTCAGTCTCATGTATCTTGTCTGTCAAAGCCTAAGCTTAACTCGAATTCAAACAATAGACCGTATGCCTCAATGAGCCTTGAAACTGTCCAAATGAGATTTTGTTCTTTCAATGAAAAAACTGACAAATAACCCATTTTTCTATAATTTTTAAAAGAATGTATAAAAAAAAATTTAAAAAATCACCAAAAGGTTGAAAGGCTGAACCAGTTAGGAGCTCTTTACAATCTTATTCAGGTATAGGTCATCTTTGGACATCGGATCATTTTTTTTTTTTTTTTGGTTCCTTTTTTCTTTTTTTTTCTCTTTTGTTCATACTGATGTGTCCCATTCCAGGTGGAACTGCATATTAACATGGAGAGAAAAATGCCAAAGTTCATCCATCGCAGAGTGCAGGTGATTGAGTTTGTGCAATATCCGAACAAATGCAGCAAGAAGTTAGAGAATGTGAGTAGAGCCATAACTTGTCAATATCAATGAGGAGCCAGTCTATAAATAGAAATTTGTGTTATTAGATCGACAAGAAATTATCATTGAATGTATTTTGTCGGAGTATTAGTGTTGTAGTAAAGTTGTTCTTGTTATTGATTGTCGTTGTCGTTGTTGTTTTTGTTGTTGTTGTTGCTGATGCTGTTGTTGTTATTGTTGGTGTTGGTCAGTTATTACTTTTTGCTGCGTTGTTGTTGCTATTGTGTTTCAGCTGTTGTTATTGTTTCTGCTGCAGTTGTTGTTACAGTTGTTACAGCTGTTGTTGCGTGTGGCTATCGTTGTTTTTGTTATTCCTGATGTTGTTATTGTTACTGTTGGTGTTGGTCAGTTATTACTATTACTGCATTGTTGTTGCTATTGTGTCTCAGCTGTTGTTATCGCTTGTGCTGCAGTTGTTGTTGCTGTTGCTGCAACTGTTGTTTTTGTTGTTGCTGTTGTTGCTGCCGACAGCTGTTGTTGTTGTTGTTATTTTTGTCATTGTTGTTGTCCGGAATATTGGTTTCCTGGTCAAATGTGGCTCTGACAAAAAGAACATCTCTTCCACTGATGCCAAGAACCCCACTACATAGGCTACCTTAGGCTGTCGCTCTTGTCATGATAATGTTAAACATCATGGGCTTCTGCTAGCCATTGACCGCCAGATAACTCCACAGCTATATTTGCTTAGTGAAAAAAAAGATAAAAAGTTTGCGATAACTAGTTCGATAACCAGATCCTAACACGGTAACTTAATCCCAAATTGTATTGTGTCCAGGTGTGTATCTATTCTGTGGGTACCACTGACTGTACATAATTATGGTGGTCTGGAATAAAAGGGTAATAATTTAGATACCAAACAAATGCATGCACAAATCCAGTCCGAATCAAGTCGTAAAATCTGAAACTGAACTGAAATCATTATCTCCATGTGTAAAGAACCGAAATGTATCACATTTTGTGCAGCTGGCGTCTATATTTTGTTTCCATAAGTCTGTAAGTTTTTTTCAAGAATGCGAAACTCATATGAAATTAAACAAACAAACAAACAAAATAGGATGTCATTCACAAACGTATTACAATTATTTCTTTTTTTCATCTACTCATTCATGTACATATTTTCAGTTTTTCAACATGTTATCGGGCAATGCAGCAGATGTGGAGAGCAAAGCTAGGCACTGCAGTGACATTTCTTCCTACCAAAATTCATATCTGTATGAGGAAATGTATAAGCAGAAAGTGAGGTGAGTCAGTCATGTCTTTCTCTCCATGGAGGCAGCGAACCCGTGTCATGTTTGTTCTTCCACTTTTAAACTCTGAACAAATCAAGGAGCTTATACTATTATACTGGAGAATGAACTCATGACGTCGGCTTAACGAAACACTCTTGGGTCTCGCGTGTCAACACTGGACGCCATGACCATGGAGGCCTTGCTATTTTGCGATGTCAGGCATCCTTTGCGACACTTGGAGTTAGTCACTCCTCTGATCTAGTGAATCTTTTCTTGAAAACAAATGGATTAATTTTTAATTTTTTTTTTTTTTAAATCAAGGGCTATAGAAAGGACAGAATACAACAGACTTGCAATAACGAGATAATGATAGTGTGAATTTCGTTAATTCGTGAAATCATGAACACGTGAACGGCATTAACTAGGTCGGTGTCTTTCCCTTGTGGGTATGGTTCCACTACAGCATATGTAATGTCATCAGTCGGCTCTCCAGTTTAAATAGTATAAGCTCCTCGAAACGAACCCATAGTCTGACTTTGTGTCTACGGAGTATCAGCAAATGCTGGTCCATTTTCTTCAGAGCAGTAAATCTTATCCAGCTATGGATATTTTTTGCCAGTGCATGCAAATTATAAAGTAACGTATTCTAAAGAACTTCTTTAAAGAATAGATAAGTTCATCTGACCTGATCTCTAGACCTAATCAAAGGCAGCTGAGAGGCAACTTGAGAGTAAAACACTTAACTCATAAATTGTAATATTTTGTAAGTTCTAGTTCCATACTCTCTTGATTTACTTTACTTAATAAAAGGAATCAGTGAATCATCTCCATCAGTCAGTCGTCAGTCCACTAGCCAATCAGTCATTTGATCAGCCTTTCGATCGTTTTGTCAAGATGCTCACAGACATAGCTGTTTTTAAGACTCTTTATGTCTATCCCAGTCATCCTCTGATGTTGAATACTCACATTCTTAAATGTTGATACCCTGTGAATCAATGTTAGACACCCTCTTAAGATGAGCACAGATGTAACTGCGGCTGCCCTATGTGTCAATGCCCATCGTACTCAGTGGTTGAGTACAGATATAAATGAAGGGTTTCAGGGCGAAACACGACAAACGCCATTTTTGAAAACTTTAAGTTATCCCCACTGGGAATGGTGAAAGTGGTATATGGTAAAGACTTTTCTTTTCACCAAACGCGACTTTTTCACAGAAAGTCTTTGAAAAAATCCTAGTACTTAGTGCAGTGATAATTACAACTACTGGGGAACAACTTGTCATTTTTCGACGATGTTGGATATGTCTCATTTTGCCCCGAAGCGCTTTAAATAGTGTTATGGTGTGTGATAAAGGATGTTATGCTGTGTGCCTGTGCTAGTTATTTCACTTAAAGATGAGCATAATATGTTTGTGTGTGCTTGCCAGGATGCGAGACATGAGCACAATGCTGGACAAGAACAACCAGCTGCTCCGCAAGATCATGCAGAAGATGGAGATCCACACAGAGGACGAGGCCTGGGACGAGGGGGCAGGGTTGAACAGTGATGACAGCGGGGATGAGATGAAATCGGGCAACAAACGCTTCAACAGCAAATCATTCCGAGAGAAGATGTATCTCAAGTCAGCGGTCATCAACCTGTGGCAAAAGGGCCAGACGAAAGTGTAAAGTGAACTTCAGTATTGTATGTTTCATCCCAATAATTGCCAGTTACACTGACTTGCCTCCCTGTTCCAGTTACAAGGAGAAAGGTGAAAAGTTTTATCTGCAATCCGCGGGGTCTATGTGTTTTGCCATTTTCTTTAATGTGCACAGCCCCCCCCCCCCAACCCTATTCATTTAATTAAACAAATTGATAAATATCTATTGACAAAAATGACAAGAGACATGAAGAACAAATGTCTGATTGTAAGAGTGAACTTATACTAGAAATTCCTAATATATTGTTGGAGTAAATTGTCAAAAGCAGAGCCAACGTACGTAATAAAGTTCAGTATTTCTTATTGAGGAATCCCATGTGTTGTGGCCATTCCAGCGTGCTTGTGGAAATACCAGTCTTTAAATACTTTAGGGACATAGTGTTTCCTCTCAAGACATTGACGCCACTGAAACCAGTTCTTATGAATAGACGCCCCACTGAAACTTCTGTTTGATAAATTTGTTACATGCCATCAGCTCAGGAAATGTAATTTCCTGAGGACAACCGAATGGATGTTCGTTAAAATTAATAGTTCTTCAGGGTTATTAGTCTTTCTGCAGATTTTAGTTTTCATGTGTTTAATACCCTGAGTTGTTGATTGCATGAATCGTATTAGCTTAAAGAAAATTCGCAAAACAATCTCACATAGTTTAAATAATAGCAGGTGTGTAAAAGCTGCATAATGATTTGAATTTTTACAAGTGACTTTGCCAGAAGATCATTGGACAAACTGGAAAAGTAATGACCACTTTATAGTCAGAAGAAACCCTGAACTGCCTTTTAAATTTAGGGTGTACATGTATTTTTTTTTTTTGTTCTTGCAAAATAGCGCGTACATGTATTTTTTTTCCTTCAGGATATTGATTTGTAGGAGATCAAACAGATTTTTTTCATACTATTGGTTTTTTGTGTGATTGTAATATACCCTGTCGATAAGTTGATAAATAAATTATTATGAAAAAGAAAGATAACAAATTGTTTATTTGCAAATGCAATATTTAAGTATTATGTTTTGGGTAATAAACTTGATTATGATCATTATTGTCATCATTATTATTTTTTACAATAGCAATTAGCATGATAAGCCTGGGGATCAGTTCTATAACAACAGTTCAGTCATACAATAAGGCAGAAATTTCTTTCCTTTCAAATATTGCTTAGAAAGACCTGTGATGTCTGCAATATAAAGATCACCTTTCCTTTAAATTTAACTCTTGTTGTAGGCAAAATTGATTATATGTATTGAGATATTTCATGATCATGTTTGCTGATACAGTTTGATATGTTAGGCATATGTAAAATTTAATCAGAAAGTTTTCCTTCTGTCCTATGTCCAGCAGAAACTTCATGGAATAGTGGATATATTACAATTGTTAGGCAAATAGATACTCCCTTACCTTCAATTAGCCACTTTGAAATGATTTATTTTTCTCTGGAAAGAAATAAATCACAAAACAAAAAAAAAAATTAGCATGAGAGATAGATAGAGCACTTTCAGGTGTTAGTAATAAATTAGGTCGGCAACATTCCAGGACATAAATTTACTTAGATTATATCTTAGTATGTAACTGAATCCTATGAACTATGTTTTTCCACTTAGTCAACTGCCAGTTTGAAGCAATTTGCCAAATCAGTACATTTGTTGTGTTTGAAAAGAATGGCTATAAACTGATATTTTGCAGAATCTCATAATGTCCTATGGGGTTCTCATGATCTGACCCATAAGTGATTTTTTCAATCAAGAGAGCATGTTTGAAGCTGATAACACCCCCCACCCCCAAATGTCAGCCACATAGTGATGACATATGAGAGTTCCCATATTTCTAACTGCCTGCTGATGATGGAATAGCAGTTCCATTGTCAATGAGAAACATTTGGTGAGAATTATAATTTCCTTGAAATACACGCACACACTTCTATATACCATGCTTCACAACATAATAGACATGATGACAGCATATTAAACCTACTAGATAATAATACTGGTTGCAGTTATTTATGAGACTGACAACATTTACTTTGTGACAAAATGACATTAGAACTATCAGAAAACAGTTACTGAGATCTTGACTAAACTATCGTATAATCATTTACAACAATACAACTTATGCTCTATCACTTTATACCCTGTTGGCTGGGGCAAGAAACCAGATCTATCAGGGAACCTTCCTTCTACATTAATTTCTCTTTTATATAAGCATCATTACCAATAGTAGATTCTCTTCCAAGTAAATGTATTGAAGAAAATGAAATAAATTATGTCATACCACCTTTGAAATAGATTTGTTCCGACCAAGCTAAAGGTTGGAAATAACCGGCGTCTATTTTTAGTAGGGGGTACAAACACTCCCAACTCACTTTTCGGTTTAACCCTGTTGCGGTGCGGAGGAAATGTGTCACTAAAACTCTTCACTGTGAGCATATTGAACCTAGATGGCCTTTAAGTAATAGTAGTATTGAGTAGTTTTAATGATTTAATGATGTTAGAAAAGCATAACGTTCTTCCGGCGTCGAGTTTTTCCAAAAGTTTTGAGTTCAACACTAGTGTTATGGGATTTCGTGGTGTTTATTTTCAGTATGGGGTACAAACACTCCGCCGGGGATTTCCAGATCTGTGCTTGGTCGAATATGAACTGTTGTTAGCACTACTTCTTACCCGATTTCCAATACCATTTAACGTGTGTCACCACATCTAGAATGAGAATAACCTAGTAATTGCTTTTTATCTCCTAGCCTGTGCTTTACATTTGTCATTCCAACAAAATTTCTCAGACCTGTTTTACTATATTAAGTGCAATATGTAAAGAAAATTGTATGGTAGATGATATTCTGATGGGTTTATTGACATTTTTAGATGTAATCTTTGCCATTTTTACGTCGTTAAATCCATATATTGACCATATGAAGTTTATCTATCGACATAATTTATTGTAAGTGTTGTCGGAATTTGATATTTGTGCATAATAATACTGACTTCATTCATAAATGTAATTTTAACACCCATTTCCTGTATAACCATTTGACAGTTACTAATAAGAATAATGTGTGTCAAATCTTTGCGAAATCTTCTCAGAAGCAGCAGCTGCCATGGCAAAAAGTGAGATCAGTTTAGGCAAAATATTATAATGCCCTTGTTGCCGTCAAAGCCAATCTCTTGCGTTTGATTGTTTTTATGACCAGATGTCTCGCGGCCAGTCGACATGAGACGTAAGTCGCTCTGCTAGAACCGAGAAATCAGGATTTGAATATGAATAGAGGGGTCAGATATCGATTTTTAATTTTTTTTTTTTTTAAATTGCAGAAATCGAACGTGCGTTCTTTTCTGAACAAGACAGTATCGGTCGTACCCTCGATTTATAAATATTACTTCATTATTTTGTGAGTTAGGCATGTAGATTTATGCGTTCGACCGTTCATTTAAACTCGATTTTCTCGGAATATCGGTCACTGCTGAGGCGCCCCCCTTTCTCTCTTCAAACCGCAATATCTCTGGCTAGAATAAAGCTAACTGAGAACTTTTTTGACCATCTGAAAGGATATGAAATAAGCTTTCACATGATACCAAAAATGTTGAAAACTCGACATACATCTCATTTTGACTGGCTGCGAGACAAATATAAATTATCACAGGCTAAAACCTCCATACGTTATTCTCAGTCCCTTTCATTACGTTGTATAAATTTTCCAAGAGTATAATAATTTCGTTAGGAGATTTTTATTCTGCTTGCATCTTTAAAAAAAAAAAAAATCCAAAATTTGCAAATTGTTTTTAGATACTCAGTGATTAATATTGCATATATGCATTTATGGTATTGAATCATTTTTAACCATCTTTGGCCCTCGCATGGAAAAATATTCCTCTAATACCCAAAAAAAAGTGAACGCTTTACCAGGTAGATCAGAGCTCATAATTATAGAATTCAGCTCCCATGACTGTCAGGAATCTTTTTTACATAATTACACAAGACGTTTCTTTTATTTATTTTTGTTGTTGTTGTTCTGTCATTTTTTTTTTTTTTTTAGTGTACGAGTAAATTATCATTCATTTCATCACAATCGTTGATATGTTTAGTTATAACATGGTTGTATTCTTTGTTAGACCTATTATTATACAAGTTGGTTAACTACTGACTTGATTCCAATTTTGTTTTCATCGGTAAATTTATGATGATAACGGTAAGAGATAAGAAGGTTAGAATCAATGCCAATAAATTAATTCATTGACTGTATTAATTCATTTATTTGTATGTGAACTGATGTTCGTTGGTCTCCAATGTGCAGTCTATTTCAAAATAGTTAATTTTGTCAGTACTCAGTTTTGGCTGAGTAAATTTCACCGATATAATAATAGCACTCGTGTTCATCCAATTGGGGATTCAATTTCCTTGTTATATCATTGTGGGCATTAATCTAAACTGCAGCTGGTGATTCACAATGGCTATTTTAAATCTGAGTCTCTGTCAGTCGAGCAGAGATCTCTTCATTCCAAGGAGCTAATACTGTTTATACTGGAGAGTAGACCGATGACGTCACACATTCTGAGTGTGGGAGCCATGCCCATGAGGGAAAGACACCTAGTTAACGCCGTTCACATGTTCATGATTTCACGTATGAGCGAAATTCACACTGTTATTATCTCATGATTGCAAGTCTGTTGTATTCTGTCCATGCTGTAGCTCTCGATTTAAAACAGAATCTGTTTGTTTACAAGAAAAGATTCACTAGATCAGAACAGTGACCAACTCTGTGCGTAGTAAAGGATGCCGAGCATAGCAAAATAACAGCGCCTCCATGGCCATGGCGTCCAGTGTTTTGACGCGAGACACATGGTGTTTTGTTAAGGCAACGTCATGAGTCCGCACTCCAGTATAAATAATATAAGCTCCTTGCTTCATTCTTAACAATCTAACTGATGAATAGAAAAAATTATGGCTACTGCTATGATTCTATGTTTCGGTTGATTGCTCAGATTTCATCAATACCACTGTGGTTATATCGGTTTTGATGTTTTCGTATGTTTTATATTTGAATAATTTTACATTAAGGTCTTATTATTGTATGATTGCTGATGATTATTGCCATTGTTGTCATTACATGTATTTCTGATGCCAAAACTGGTTAGTGATCTGAAATGATCATACTATTTTGTGTGATGCCACCTCTAAGAATAATGTATGAATCAGTTTTTTTCTTTTCTTTTCTTTTCTTTCCTTTTTTTTTTTTTGCTTTTCTCTTCCCCCCCCCCCCCCCCTCCCTTTTTTTTTTTTTTTTTGAGGGGTAGAATGGGTTTTCCTACAGAATCAACCAATACACACAAAAGGAAATTTATATATATTATATTTTTTAAAAAAGGAAAACCAAAGCTGGGAACTTTTTTTTGTGAGAAAGTATTCTTCAGTCTGGTCCAAAATGTCCAACAAAAACGAAAAAAAAAATTAATAAAAAATTGAAGCTTAATTTCACAACCCGAAATTCATAGCTGGCGATTCGGCAAAGACATTCTTGGTCCATCAAGTACCTGTAAGGTACAATATTAGACATAAAGTTGGGCCCACAAACACATATACATGTATATCATTTTCCTCAGCGGCTAATACTAACAATCCTAGGCCTGTTCATTTTTATTACATCCAAATAATTTCACACGACAGATATGCCGTTCTCTCATCATGAGGCAAATGTATTTGGTACCCGTTTAGCTCTCTACTGGTACTTGTTATTATTTGTTTCTTTCATAGAAGAAATAAGCTTAGATATTGTCTGTGATAAAATTGAAGTGGAGAATCCTCTTCTTTTCTTCCTTCCTACCAAATCTCCCCCCCCCCTCCACCCCCACCCCCAACCCCCATTCCCACCTGTCATCTTTCCAAATTTGAAATTTGTGTGTGCCTTTGTGATCTTTGTTTTAAACTGAAAAATTGCAGTGAAACATTTTTGTTTCGTTTTTTTTTTTTCTTTTATGTTCACTGCTTATCAAAAACCGACCGATAAGGCAAACGCTATTTCTTTTTCTTTTTTGCTGGTTCTGAATCTTCCTGCGATCACGTGTTGATGATCACTGCTTCTTTTTTTTTTTTAACATTTTTGTGAATCGTTTCTGAGGTATGTCGAGAAAAGTCACATGATGGATAATTTTTGCACACACACTGGTAGTCTAATTTTGATGTAGCATGTAACTTTATGTTATTCTTCCACCCTCTCATCATCTTTTGAAATACTACTTAAAATTGTTTTGAGTGACAGTATAAATTCAAAATATAAATTTTCAACATGTTTTTCTTTGTGAAGTGAATAATTATGTATTATGTGAATGAATTTATGGAGCTAGATTTTTCATTTCAAGTTTTACTTTTTTTTAACTTTAAAAAAAATTATTTCTTCAAAATTCATTTCTGGACCTATGAATAGATTTTACTATTTAGTATTCCTAAACCGATCAAGTCCTGTGAAGTTACGTTTGCTTTCATGAGATAGTTTGGCTGATCTCCTGCCTTGCATTGAACTATATTGTCTTTGGAAAAAGGCTAACTTTCTCTGAACAAAATCTGTGAACTGGGCTTCTTCCCCATTTAAATTATATTGGAATGCGTTTCATAATTACGGCAATATGACTTTGAATTGTAATATGACTTTAGAAGCTCATTTTATATTGCTAGATTGATAAAAGAATTTGATCACCTTACATATAGCTACAGTCAGTTGTAATGTAGATCTATGCTTCCTGGTAAAGTGATAACTGTGAATGTTTCCTGCAGATCTATCGGCAATAATTTATGAATAGATGGTCTTAATGTTGTAAGTTGATTAAAGTCTGATATAGAGACATCATGAGAAATTTGGAAAAAATGTTGGTGTCTATTGCAAGACAGGCCTGTTTGATTAACGACACGTATAAAATCGTAGTCACAATCGTGAGGCAGTAATAGGCCTGAAGTCTGAGTCTTGAAAATGGGAGATCGTTGTGCTCAGTCCTATTACTTCCCTTTACTAGACAAAAGAGGGATTGAACAAGTTGTCTAAAGAGGAGAAAAAAAAATCACATTTGAGTCCTTTGTTTGAAACATAAGCCATGGAAAATTCCAGAAAAAATATGATGTAAAGAAAATATTTTCTTATTGTTATAATTTTATCTTTTTTTTTTTTTTTGACCACTCTTTCGAATTGCAAGAAGTAAAGGGATTTTGTTTGCTAAACAAATCTTTTGTCTAGCAAAGGGAAGTAATACGGCTAGTCAAACTGATCTCCCCTTACACGAATCCCTCTCTGGGGAGGGGCAGATAACCTGCGAAACGATCTCCCATTGTAAATAAGCTGTAGGATTATCTTTTGTTCTGTTTATCAAGGCACAGACGGAAGCCAAACGTTATTATAATTTTACATTATGCTTTCATTCAGTCATTGTGTTATGCTTTGATTTTGTGTACAATGATGAATAAAGAAAAATCCTGAGTTTGGAAAAAAAAAAAAAAACGATTTTCCTCCTTGGAAATACCTTAGCTTTCTATAAACAATGTTTGTCAATAATGTGATTGAGTAAGGTTTGTGATTCTGTCAAGGACCTTATGCTATTATACTGGAGAGTGGACTGATGATACCACTAAACGAAACTCACATATTATATAGCAATACTAAGTCTAACCCCATGGCCATTGCGCCCATTATTGGCACGCTAGACACATGGTCTTTTGTTCAGGTGACGTCATGAGTCCGCACTCCAGTATAACAGTATAAACTCCTTGGATTCTGTATACCTGGTATGGCTTCTCACGAGGTTTTGAAATACAGTTATTTTCTTCTGACAAACTCATCAACGTACTATAGATAAGAAACAGACTGCCGGTGGCCCAAGAGAAGGGGAGGCAGTGGCTCAATGGGTATGGCGTCTGCTCATGGAGCGGCAGGGATCGACTCGCGGGTTCTGCATCGGGGGATGACAGGATACGAAGATCGAAAACCCGCACTTTTTCAGTGACTCAACGGTCCCCTGGCTTCCTGTGGGTAGGGAAACCCGACGTCTAGCCTTCTCGGATAAGGGCGA
>JBCAUA010579767.1:0-16330 GCA_038406235.1 Peronia verruculata
ATAAGATAAACCTTGGATAAGATAAACTTTTTGATTGGGCCCCAGGCAGTTTATCTTAAGCGGACTCCACTGTATTTAATATTGACATTGACAAGGACAATGAAATGATCCACTCTAGATATCTTTGCCAGAAGTGCAGGGATAAACTTAACAATTTTAAGAACAGGGGCGGCCAACAAGCTATCAAAACAGCTAGAGATACTGCTGAGGAATCCAAAACATTGTGGAAGGAATTCAACCCTGAAATTTTGCCTGCAGATTGCAGCACTTGCAGACATTTCATTGAAACAACAAATGGGTGTTTGAAATCACGCGCTGCAGTAACAACACAAACCACACAGACAGTGTTAGACACCAGATTAAACATTAGCACAGACACCAATCAGATTACACAGACAGACACAGGAAGGGATAACAACCAATCACCAGAAGACAATGATAGGCCAAGTAATAGGGAAGACAATGATAGTCATGTTATAGACCAAGGAGACGTAACATACGATCAACTGACAGACACTAGTTCTAATTTATTATCATCACCCAGCACAAGTTTCACAGTCAGTCCTCTGCCACCTAGAGCTCAGTCCACACCAGTTAAATCAAAACCACATTTAGTGGACTGTGCTACGTCTCCCATACAAACACTAAAACACCCTACAGTAGCTACAGAAGCCCAGCACACTGATTACATTCAAAGAAAGCTTTCTGAGACACATGATAACATCATTAAGTGCAAGACCAAAGGCCAGCCAATATATTTAATGAAAGTCACCAAACATAGAAAAACCTCATCAGACATAGCATCGCCGACAAGAAGAAAACGCTCAATAGAAGTGACAAAAATTAGACAACACATAGCAGGACCATCAGGAGAAGCAATTGAAAGACAACAGGCCCATGAACTAAAGCGAACTAAGGCTTCCATACGCAGAAGCATTTGTAGTAAAGCAGGAGTTGTTAATAAAGTGCGACTACCTTCTCAGTTTGCATTAGCAATGAAAGAGACAGTGGGACTGACGTGGTCCCAAGAACGAGTGCTCCGTAGGTTCCTAAAGGCCAGTGGAATACAAATTGCTAATGAGCATTCAGAGCGAAAGTCAGCAAAGGAGCTTGTTGAAAATGATGTAACAGTCAAAAACAAGCCCTTTGCCGATTCCAGTGGCAATGTCAAGGATACTCCTTTTGTTTTAATTAAAAACCTTCAGGATTTCGTTATAAAAATGCTTGACAAACAAAAGAATAACCTTACCTGGTATGAGGGGCTGATTCCCCGGGATGAAATTTGGGTTAAAGTGGGCGCCGATCATGGCAAAGGCAGTTTTAAACTAAGTCTAGCAATAGTCAACAGCAAAAATCCTAACAGTAAATTTAATAACATTTTAATAGCAATGGCGAAAACTAGTGACACTCGGGAAAATATGGATGTGTTTTTTGAAGACATTAAAACACCACTTGAGAAGTTGGAGAATATGGAATGGGAGGGCAAAAAAGTCAAGCTATTCATGTTTGGGGACTATGAATTTTTAACAAAAACATATGGACTTTCCGGGGCCTGCGGTTCCTATCCATGCCTGTGGTGCCTCACCCGTAAGTTTGAACTACAAAGTGAGCCCACCCACGACATGCAAAAAAGGACGTTGAAACAGCTCCATGATGATTATCACCGTTTCATTGTTCACGGACAGGGTTTGAAAAAGAATGCGTCATGTTTCAACAATAGTATTCATCCTCCATTGCTAGAAATCCCTCTTGATAGAGTAGTTCCACCATATTTACATTGTCTATTAGGTATCACCCTCAAACATCACAGACTGCTTGAAAGTGCTGCAGATGACATAGACAACCTTATATTTCTAGACAAAGAGACAAAATCAGAAGAAATTAATAATTTCAAAATGTTTGGCAGTCATTGGCGCACATACCAAGAAATGAAAGACAAGTCGCAGTTTTTCCAGAGTTGTCTTGTTATGGCAAGTAAGGAAGAGGAAAAAATGGAGTGGAAGTCAAAACTTGAGGATGTAGAGAAGAGTATAGCAAATTTAAAGAAATCAGAACTGAAAGAACGATGCGGGCCCATCTGCAGCACTTTAGATAATGTTTTGAATTCAAACAAAATTACACCACAATCTTATCACAGTAGAAGCTTTATTGGAAATCATTGCCATCGTTATTTTTCAGAAAAGGTTTATGAACAACTTACAAGACAGGTCATAAAGAGAACACTTGCATGCACCGACAGCCACATTATACACAACAAAGCATTTCAACTTAGGGATCACTTTAATGCAATCAATGAGGCCTTTGGTCAAGTGCACAGTCTTATCGCACACACAGAACCAATTCAAGCAGATACCATACCAAATATTAGAGAAGCAATAAACAGTTACATGAATCTTTACCACAGACATTTTCCAAACAAAGTTCTTCCCAAACATCATGTTTTAGAATGCCACTACATTACATTTATAGAACAGTATACATTTGGCTTGGGTTTAGTGGGAGAACAGGGTGGGGAACTGATCCATTCAACTATTTCTAAGTTAGAGAAGAGGGTAAAAGCCATGAGGGATGAAAGTACACAGTTAGAGACAACTATGCAATGTAGTTTATTACAAGTATCTCCAGATCTGCAGTCATTAGTGCCAGAGAAATAGAAGAGAAAGAAAAACACCGTCTGAGACGTAGATAAGTTCGATCTCTTCCTATGCAGTTCAACATGACATTTATATTGCCAGAGCTTCATGGTGAATCGACTGATTTACCCTTATTTAGAATGTTATCATAGCACTTGTTTTGTGGCATTGTGACTGTAAAGAATCAAGTGTCTTTTCTTATATATATAATGCTTGGTACCGTTTGTTTTTTACTGTTATGACGACTACTAGAGTCTTGTGTATGCGTAAGGCATCCATTTGTTATTATGATTTGTTATTATTGTTGTGTCTCAAGTTGTTCTAACATATTCTAAAAATTCGGAAAGAATATATCACTTCATCCACGGGCACTCAGGCGATACAACCATGCCCCGTGCTATTCAGTGTGGGTGGGCCGGCGCAAAGATGTGTGGAATTCAGAAGTTGGATATTTGAAACCCGATTGTGGCGATGGTAAAGCTGAAGCAAATGCCACATTCAGAGGGAGGAAAGGGTAATGTTTTTACTTTGTAAATATATATTTTTTATAGAATTCTGTCGTTCTGACTGATGAATATTATCAATTTAAGACTACATGTATAGATATAAAAATTTCTATTTTTGTCAACTTTGACTATGTAATACCACTATACACGATGTTCAATATACAAATAAAATATATCAGATGAAAGCTAAAGACTTTGTCTTTTCGTCGATTAGATTATTTTTCATACAGAATAAGTTTGTCCCCTACAAAATACTTTCCAAAGAGCATAGATATTTACCATATGCGTTTGCTATAGCCCGCGCGGGCACTGGGGCGTGACTGACCTTTTGACCTCGGTCGACTCGGCAGGAAACTAAAGGAACGGCGGTGAACAGCCGTGTAGAGTTATTTGTGCTCACTGCAAACCTTGGTAGAGAATTTGGCAACAACATTAGCATGCATTTGGACACTTCCTTTCAATTTATATATAAGTTTACATGCCATGATTAAGAGAGCAAGGGATTTAATGATTGTATGCCATCATCAGCTTTTTTATTATCTATTTCCATGATACACTGAAATAAATCCTTCAAAATCACGACCTCAATGAAGTTATTCTGGAAAACTTGGATTGTTTTGGGAAAGTAGCATCTTGTAGCAATTTTATTTTGGCCACTTTGAATTGTTGCATGGTCATAAATTATTGCAATTTAATTCTTTAAAGGGCCCTTACAGTAGCTGCCACAGTTTAGTGTTTACTTTCAGTTTATAAACTTTTATGAAATTAAACAATTAAGAAAAAACAACATACACGTTGCTTAAGGGGAGAGGTGGCACCTGAAAAGTTGGAAAATTGATTAAAAAATTGAAACCCGGTTTTTCTGTTATTCAAATACTTTGTCCATTTTTCTTCACAAATCTAGCTGTAGTTACAACTAAAAACAGTATCTATTGTCAATACTGATCATCAGAAGACAGAGAGTAAAAAAACAGTCTATAAACATGCACTGAATTTCGCAAACATATGCTACAAGAATCGGACTGCGGCGCCCATCACCAGCATCTCACATGGGTAAATTTACCACTATGACTTTTCTCTTCCGTTTCCCTACACGTTTGGCCTAGATTCCCAGTCCAAGGTCACTCTGCATTGAGACCACAGCCTGGAAAAGATAACATGTATACACAATAGTAGGACCCCATTTCACGCGGAACATGCGCCTGTGCGTGATCAGCTCCACTTTTGTCATTTTGAGTGCATTGTTCATTGGCTGGATAAAAATACTGCAGCACACTGGTCACCAGCTAGGATTCTGACTGGCTGGGAGAAGGTCAGGGGTTGCAACATTTGCACTCTGGGTCTGTTTGACTTCGCCAAGGGGGTGTTTACTACACTCTTCATAGTAGCCTGCAATTTGTATTTATAAGTTTTGTTTTGAAGAGCTTTTTTAATCTATTTGGACTCTAAGTAAAATTGTGAAAGGGTAAACCATGCCTAAGAAATTCCGAAGGATCATTCTAAGGCCGATGGAGCATGAAAGTTTGGTTTTGCTTCAGCTTTCACTTACCAGACTTTGAATGCGAATTTCTCAATACACTCCCCTTTTTCACTAAAATTCTATCTACACATTTATTTTCTAACAATTTTGCTTGAAATTTTGCATGCGGCTTGTCATAACATAACAATATCAAACAGTCAAAGTATGCATGGAAATCAGGATGTGTTCCATAGGTTTGAAGATACACCGGATGAAATGCAAAAAAAATCTGCAAACTATCACTTTCCGATTCAGGCAACACTGAAAATTCCATTAAAAAGAAGTTTTCCTCAAATGACAAATCCAATGCATACTTTTGTAGATCTTGTTTCAAACAACTCCTGCACGACTATACGTATTTTCATGGTGATTCATCAAATTTTGACAGAGGAGATACATTATAAAACTTCACTATTCATCTGTACTGAAAATCCAAGATGGCAGCATTACCATGGTGATCAATGCTTTGAATTTTTTTTGCTTCTAATTTGGCCATGTCTGACATAGGCAAGATGGTCAAACTCAATATTTCCCATGCATTTTGAAAATGACCTTCAGGTGCCGCCCCTCCCTTACATTCATGATAGGGAATATTCTGAAATCCATAGTTAAATGTTCTGCCTAAACAGAAATGCACATATATATACCATAATCTCTCTCAATGAGACAACTGGAAAAGTGAACAAAAAAATTGAATGGATAAATGATGGAAATTCATGAATAATCCCAGATAAACCCGCCAAGACCCAGAGACTTCTATTGATGTGGTTGGTTAAAAATGGAAGATTTGGTCTGGGTTTTCATGGAAAAGTCAGAAAGAATGGAAAGTCCAACGCTGCTGCAGTGAAACCTCATGTTTAACGACAGCAGGTACTGAGAAACAGTGAAGTCCGCTTAAGATAAACTGCCTGGGGCCCAATCAAAAAGTTTATCTTATCCAAGGTTTATCTTATCCATTTCAAGAAAAAAAAGTCAAAAAAGGGGGTATAACTCATTAACTGAACAGTTGTTCATAATTCTTGGAAAATCTCACTTGTTTAAAAAACGAAATAAACGAACTCTGTACTGGGGGGCAGCGATTGAGCAACTGGGCGATCGACACAGCAAACACAGAAACAGAAAGAGAGTGAGAGATGTGCAATGTTGTGCTAGCCCGCTTGGCGCTTGTGATGTGATGCGTTACAAAAGAGTCACTCAGTCAGCCAACACAAGCCTCGTTGACCATTACGGTGGTCATTTTTTTTTTTTACAGTGTACCGCTGTACGTAATCGCATGTTTTGGGGGTTGGTAGATTGAGATCTAATCTAGATCTACATAACATCAAGATACACAGTACACTGCAGTGGTACTGGTACCGGCTAGGCGCGGCATCACATATTGTGTGCGTGCGCGAGCAGGCGAATGGCTCTAGCCACACCTCTCCCCATCGCATCCCCTCCCCCTCTTTGTGAAAATAATTTTGCTTTATGAACACCCAAACGCTATAGTGGCTTCGCCCGCGTAGCTCGTTGCATACCCTTTATTAAACGAGCACATAATTGGTTCATGGTATAATTGAAAATAACTGTATAACTATGTTAATTTAGAATGGAGAGAGTTTACCTTAAGCGGAGTGTGGGAAAGTGGTGTTTATCATAACTGTAAACGAACTAGTAGTCGTAAAGAAGGAAAAAAATCGGGTCCTTATGATAAGTTTATAAATATTATCCGGAAGTTTATCTTAAGCCAGGATTATCTTAAGCAGACTCCACTGTATGCTGAATTACTTGAATAAAAACGAGTCAAAAATCAAAATGCCGGTCATAGCCAGAATTTATAACTGAACTCGTCCCATTTTGATTAGTCTTCTGACCTGATACAGCTGTGTTGTTCACCAGACCCAAGCCGTCGGACCACCTGTTTAGATGAAAGTGCCCATCTCATTACAGATCTCTCACTCAGTGCACTTTCTTTGTTAATCTACAGCTCAACAGCAACTTGGGTCTACTGACTGTATGCCCAGGACACAATGCACATCATAGATTGTATACACGTAGCACACTTGGTATGTCCGTGTGCTTGTGACCAATGCGTTCACATTAATTTTAAAAGTGACCCCATATTGCACACTGTCCAATACAACATTAAACTATTGATGCAACTGACAGGAGCAAAGATGAGTACAATGGCATATTTAGAGATTGGTCACATGACTGAGGATTTCCGTTCAACAAGCTGATTTGTGTATATATGTGCATGACAGACAAGTTTTGACGCATGAAGCATTCAGACATGTTACACCATGTAAACAAAGCAATGTGTTGGCGATGTTTCCTTGTTCAAGTGATTGATCTCAAAGTATCTCATTAGCCAACGAGCAGACGATACAGTGTTGGTGTGCACAGGTCAGTGCGTTCCCATTCAGAAAGCAATCCCAACTGCTAGGCCTTGGTACGCTCTATTGACATGTGATCTATCCACCCTTGATAATAGATATCCCAATTTGCTCATCATAGATGTCAAATTTAGGAAATGAAGCATCAACCAAAATGCTACATCACTGAGGCGGGGAATGTCAAATCAAAATCTAATGCCAATAAATGCTACCTAAAATAAAACAGGGATCAGTATGTCGCATACAGTCCATCGTAGGAAATAATACATACAAATAATATTTATTGCTATTTTCTTCTATTATATACAGTGCTGCGAAATCCGCGCCTCTATTTTTGGCTATCAGCCTAAATCTCGCGAAATTCTGTCCCTGTATTCATATTGGGTATTAATCATTTTCACGAGATCAGAAGGGGATTCCCCTAAGTGCGGGAAAAACAGCGGCGCGGAATTCGCAACACAGACGATAATATAGAACTAGACTAGATCTAAGAGATTTAAACGTTCTCACTATATTGGAATAAGGAGATATCTGGAATGACCACAGTGTAATGTACTAAGTTAGATCCAGTGTTGCCAACAGTCAGTTAATCAATTTATGACAACCTGTCACAGTGCCAGTGAAGTAATAAATATTTTCCTGCTGTTGATAATCTACCAACAGATTTTTTCTGCCATAGATCTCAGTTGATCCAATGCCTGCTTCTATGCCTGGTGGCTGTTGCTAGATACTTTTTTTGGCATTTTTGCTGTGAAGATTTTCTTACTTCTTTATCTTTTTGATCTAGATCTAGACTAATTCTAGATCTAGATCTACTTATCTAGATTAGATCTATCATTCTTTGCCATCAATACCATACAAGACGTCAAGAGAGCTCATTCTGGATTGTTTTGTGTGAGTCAGTGTATGTGTGTAACAACGTCCTATCACGAATCTCAGCAGACCGATTTCTAAAAAAACTGCTCATCCTCTAGACTTCTTACATCAGTCTTGTCGTTGTGAAAAGTCAACACGTAGGCCTACTCTCTTGGTGATCTCTAGGCGCAGCTGATCAATCGTCCGCTGTTATGGTTTTTATAAGCTTTTCAACCTCCTGTAGTGGTGGTTATCTCAGATGTCCACAACCATGGTCAAAAAATAACATACACATTGTATTATGTTATGAAGGCTAACGTCCGCTGTTTTCGACTTCGATAATGTTATGTAGGTTAAAGCCAGATTTTGTTATTGCATTGCCAGAAAATGATAGAATGTCAAATCTTACATGATTTTCATAAATCTTTAATAGAGGCATCCTAGAATTTATCATTCATTGAAAATTATTGTCAAGTTTCATAAAATTGTTCCATTCACAATAAATAACAGTCAATGGTCTTTATTTACTGCCAGCAATATATAATTCAACCTTTTTTATTTTTTTTTACTTGGTGGAAAAAAATCTGGCCCCATGGAAGATCCCGTTGTGTGATGTAAACAAACCATCTTCGGGGTTAACCAGGAGATGTATGCCAAATGTAAACGTGGTTTCCTCCCATTGCATCAACTAGATCTAGATCTAGATCTAGAATAGTCTGAAGCAGCGTTTTCCTATATATTCATTTGCATTGTAGAAGCATTTCCATATTTTTGTGGACGGAATTGCTTCATATTTAGTGCGACTTTGAGCTTTTTGTCAGGAATTCTTCATAGAGCAAGACGGACATTTCGGAAAGATTAAGGATTGTTATTAGAAAGTGGCTATTTTCCGGCGTTAGATCTACATGTTAGCGTTAGGGTGGACTTGTGCTGGTCAAGGGTCTCATACATGTTAGCGTTAGGGAGGACAGTCACCCGCTCGTCTGACCTACATGTTAGCATTAGGGTGGACTTGCGCTGGTCGAGGGTCCCAGCAGGTTAAGCCAGCGGGGTTGTTCTATTGTTTGGTATTTATAATACTTTCTTTCTAATGTTCGGCGCGACGCCGGAAAATAGCCACTTGCTTGTTATTATTGTTTAGATCTACTGCATCTCTCAAGAGCGTAGCTTTCTGTAAGTAAGGAGATTTCTCAGTCAGAACTAGACCTAGACCGCTGAGTTCCATCTGAAAACAAGAAGGAAATACATGTACATCTAGATCTAGATTCTAGATCTTATCTGTAGATGACGAAATTGAAGAAACGGATTGAAATTTAGTTGGTCAGACAGAAGTAACACAACCAACATGTTTAGATTTGTTTAAGTTTTGCTTTGACTGAAACAAATGCCCACTTTGATATTTGTGGGATGAGCATAACTAAATGTCTATCACACATTTATTTCTCTTTTGCTATGATTTTAAGAATCACAAAATAATTAATGCTCATCAGTCATAAGAATGCAACATGTGCATAATGTACTGCAACTCAGGGTATTGTTTTGTCTTCCTGCGAAATGTATGATTTACGATTTCAAACTCCAGAATTCTACGTTGCCTTTTTATTTGCCAGATCAATTTTGAAATTGTTGTAGAAATTAAAATGTGGGGCAGGGAGCAAACCAGAAAATTTGTTCAAGTCATAAACCACGTAAAAATACAGTGGAGGCTGCTTTTACATTGAAACTCTGAAAAAAGCTATTCATGGTTGTTCATACTGTTTCCTAGCCACAACTTAGTTTTCTCTCAGCGGGCAGAGTAGAGGCTATCATATACTACCATGGTGGACCATCCAGATGATCGTAGAGTGCAGTCAACTGAGGATTGCGAAATCTATCTTTTTTTGTAAATGAAAGTCCTACAAAATCCATGTCTATTAGCCAGTCCTTCTCACTTCCTAATCACTTTTTAACTCAGAACTTGTTTTGAACAAACAGTTCAGCTTTTTTCCTGTTCACTAGTGTTAAATTCATCATGCTGGCTCCAAGAAAAATATTTTTTTCTGATTTATTTGAATTAGTACAGCACTGCCTTTAATTATTACTTAATCACAGAACTTCTGGACTTTCTATGGTCAAATCAAGATTCCCATGGTAATTCATAGCTATTTAAACAATACATAAGTATTAAGTAATATAAATGTGCAAGAAGTGTGATTTTTGTAGGCCATTATTGCCAGAAATGAAGGATATCATTTAAGTTTTATCTTAGTTTTAATAAGGGTAAACAGAACTTTACATTTTAATATTATCCATCTCTCCTTGATCCAGGAGTTTTAATTTATTTGACCATAGGGTAGACTTAAAAAGGGAATAAAGCAAACTGAAAGTTAATCAGCAAAATACGAAAGAGCTGGTATGTTGGACAGGGACCTTCAGGCAAAGGCAAAAGAGGCATTAGAGAAAATCAACAAGGACACTGACAAAGTTTATGAATGAAAAATATCTAAATGAAAGTATGGAAACCCATTTATATTGAGACAAACAAACTGATAGGAGAAGAATTCATGAAGGAGCATGTTCAATACAAAATAACTGGGCACTTTGGTAAATACTTGAAAGCATTAAAAAGGGAATAAAGCAAACTGAAAGTTAATCAGCAAAATACGAAAGAGGTGGTATGTTAGACAGGGACCTTCATGCAAAGGCAAAAGAGGCATTAGAGAAAATCAACAAGGACATTGACAAAGTTTATGAATGAAAAATATCTAAAAAGATAAGGCTTAGTTTGTTCTAGTTTAAAGAGTGTCCTGAGAAAAAACAAAATTGTCTTATGGGAAAAAACTGGGTTACTTTTAACATTTTTGTGTTATCATCAATGAGGAGAACAAAGCTATCAGCAGATTCATTGCACCATTCATTTGGCCAAAGCTGATTGGCAACACGCATACATTTAGAAGTGCATCATCTGCATAGTTTTTATGAAATAAAAGTGCCTATCTTTGATGTTCTTTCATGTACATGTATATGTGACGCGACACTATGAATCAGGCGCTCGTCAAACTGAGCTGACGAGAGAAATCACGTGATTTTCAACAGTGAATGAATTTTTGATGAAATTTTTTTTTTTCTTCATCAAGCCCTTCTATATCAGTCTAAAAAGAGTTCGGTTTACTGAAATAGATCCAGTAAAAGCCCAAAACTGTAACTTTGTGACAAGGCCTTACAAGATAAAGAAGGATGTAGAAAAGTGATCGGCCATTTTCTCGCTAAATTCAGCTGCAGCAACAGGTCACCCCCATCGTCTTTAATTGCCAATATCTCAACTTCTTCTAAAGATAGAACAATCATTTTTCACACACTGATAGGGAAATGAATAATCCTTACAGTGATACCAATAACTCCATATGCTCAAAATTTGATGAGAGCCCGATTTCATCGTGTCGCATCTCATATGGTAAAGATCGCTTTGATTCATGAAATCATTTGCCACACTTTTTGTTCCATATTGGCCCGTAAAACATCATTCAGGATCGAAATTGAGGTTCAGTGGGGCTCAAGTGAAAGTCACACAAAGTGCAGTGATTTATTCCCAATCTGCATTTAGATAACAGAAAAAAAAAAAAAAATCCAAATGAAAGAAATTGTTTTCATGTTTTTTGGGTTTTTTTTTTTTGTAATGCTTGCAATAACAAACTGGGATAGCGCAAGAAGTATCAGTTTTGTAAACAACTGAAAGATGAGAGATAAAATAAATGAAAGCTCAGCCAAATTGATTGGAATGACATTATTTCAAATTCCATGTGTAATCCCATGTTTTATGTTCAGAGTAGCATATAAATACTTTAACTATATGGCTACATCATGGAGATCCAAACCTGGATTCATACTTCTACTTAATGAAATTCTGTGATAATTGTTTCACGGTATTAAATTGATCCAGTAAGGTTAATCTGAATCTTTTATATGAACGTGAAAGGCAGCAAGATGAGATCTGGCTTCGTGAGCATGCATATTTGGAGTTATTGGTATCATTGACATACCACACTAACCCTTTTTTATTTCTCTTTTTTTTTTTGTGAAAACAATTGTTGGTCTACCTTGAATAGATGGAATATTGGCATTTAAAGATGATGAGGTGGCAGGCTGTGGCAGCTGAATTTAATTCTGCAAAACATTTCTGAATGAGCATTGGAGGATTAAGTTTTATAAAGAGAAAATTGTGTTAAAAATTCACTTACACTTTACAGCTAAAAGATTTATGATTTCTCCATTTAGCTCAGTTTGACAGGCGTCTGTTTTCATTGTGTCATATGTCTTATGTTTCAGTCAAACAGAAAGTGGCGGAGAAGAGCTCTGGAACAATGGAATCTGAGAAGCTGGACTTAGAGAAATATGTGAAAAAGGTACCATAATAATAATAACATACTTAAAATGTACAATTATTATGAGCAATCTTTTCTCTTATTCATGCAAAACAACTTTGATGAGCTGTCTGAAAAAATGATTCCAAAAGCAAACTATGATTGTTTCTCACAAAAGGTGATTAACTTGAGGAATACATGTATTGCAATGTAAATTTTGGTTTGTTATCCCATTTAATTAATGCATTGAAAAGTGCTCATGTTTCAGAGAATATGCTGAAACATACATGTATATGACTGTTTGTTTTTATTAAAGCTGTTGAGTTTTGCTGTGTATTTTGTAGAATACAGCGGTCTCCACCTAAGAACCCACCACCTAAGAACCTGGTCCACCTAAGAGCCCACCTCTGCTGCGAAACAGAATTTTTTCTCTAAAATCTACCCCTCTAAGAAACTGCTCCTAAATAAAAAGTCTGCCTAAGAGCCCAGTGTTGGGCTAAGACATGCGAGTACATGTACTTGCGTAATTTCACATCATAATATCCACTTGAGAGAAACGCCCAGCGCTAGATAAGCAGTAAAATGGGTATGAGGGTGGAGGCAACAGGTAAACAAAGGAGTGGAAGTGATGGTTGATGTATGACTGTATAATCAGGCCACAGTGGAATAACCCGTAAGCATTTCTTTGTTTGACAACACGTGAGACAGCATTTGTGATTGGCTCTATAGATAAGGAGGTGTAAAATTTAGTCTCCTGACTGGTCACTTGTTTTGCTACTTTGGTTGGTCTGTAAATGCTTGAGTCACTTGACCTGTGGCGTGTGTGATTGTCCGTGGGATGGCAAAGCAATATCATGTTTTCATCCAACAATAATACCATTATGTGAAAACTTACTTGGAGTTTAAACACTGGGCATTATTGATTATTGGTGTAATTATATGCTAAGAAAGATCAGTAATTGTTAGATATAATTGTGATTGTCCGTGGGATGGCAAAGCAATATCATGTTTTCATCCAACAATAATACCATTGATGATTATGTGAAAACTCACTTGGAGTTTAAACACTGGGCATTATTGATTATTGGTGTAATTATACGCTAAGAAAGATCAGTAATTGTTAGATATAATTGCAATGCCCACACAGGGAAAAAGGCTGTACTTAGTCGTGTAGATAAATCTTTAACTAATGGTAACGATCAGCTATCATAGTGGTGAAGAAGTCTGTGGTTAGACGGGTTGGGTAACTTTTCAATCTGCCTAAGAACCCATCCGCCTAAGACTAAGAGCCCATTTTTTTTTTGTCTCCCAGTGACTAGGTTGTTAGGTGGAGACCACTGTACTATGATTTCTAGCAATATAATATCTTTAAATTATTATTTATTGAATATCCTCTGTGTAGTAAGAGAGTTCTTAGACTGTGTTGTGCTTTAATTATATTTGAAAGTGAACCACTTTTTCTTTGATAGAAAGAATAATTTCTTTGATGATGTGAGCAGATTTATACTTTACCCTTGTGCATTTATGTGGCTTGCACACATTTTGACATTGAGTCTCATGAAAATTATTTTTCAGGTCTTTGAGGAAGAAACTGATCGAGATGACAAATTTTTAACTGAGGAGGAGCTCAGAATTCTCTTAAAAGAAGATGTATCTGATGAAAGCTCCCCTCGCAAAACCATTGTTGGATATCCCAGTTATCCACTGTATCGAGAAGTGGCAAACATGCTGAACCTTTGGTTTGAAGAAAAGCATTGCCCTGTTCTTGACCTCCCAAAGTGAGATGACATCTATTTTTTTTCAACGTTCTGTTCTCTTTTTCTCATCAATCACAAGGAATGGGGACTATTTAATTTGCTTTTACATAAACATGCTTATTTCAGCAGTCACAACTTTTGTCCAATATGAACAGTAAAAATTCATTTTTTTTTTTTTTATCCTAAATTTCCTAATATAGTGACAAAAGAAGAGCTCTGCAGTTTATAGAAATATTCACTGTCCTGTTGATTGTACACTGACCTTTAAAAAAAAAAAAAAAAAGAGCGGGAAAACTTTGTATGTTGATCCTAATTCTTGCAAGCAAGGTTTAGACATGTTAGAAAGTTCAGATTTGTTTGTTTGCCTGTCTACAATCAAAGTTCACTAATAGTCTAGTAAAGAATTGTTCTCATAATAATAGTATAAAATGGAATATTTATTCATGTTCGAAACTGTATTATTTTGCTGTATCTTTTGAATGTTTTCATTTGGGCTAAGATATTCCAATGCTTGTCATTCTGCTGATGTCCAGCCATTCAGGTTTGTAGTGAGAGCCCTTGAGACCAGTAAATATACATCTGTTGTCATAAACCGATGAACTTCTGTTTACTGTTTGTCATTTATTTTCAGATTTGATCTCCTGGATGAGAAGTCATATACGGAGGAAAGAGCTGCAACTATTAAGTCTATCACACCTTTACTGGATGGCTTAGAGAGCCTGTGGTCAATGTGGACAGATGAAGAGATTAAGTACAGGGTTCGAGAGATTTTAATGCTTTTGGGACTGCGTGGCATTCTCGACCTTTTGGGAATCAGGAAAACTGTTGGCACTAAAAACAAATTGCCACCTTCCCGCAAATCTTTATATGATTCATTCTGTGCTAAGCATAGCCCAAACAGTGAGTTGTCAGTTGGTGCTCGAGCTTTGTCAAAGCATTTTCACAGGGATCATTCAGATTCTTTCTGGGGGAACTGCACAGGAACTGAGACAGCTAAAAATCAACATGCTTTTGGTTTAGTCAAGACAATTCTGGACAATGCAGTTTGGATCAATATCCATTGGCTGCCTCATGATGTTTATATAATTGAGGCAAGACAGGATCAGGGTTATGGAGCAAGATGGACAGCAGATGGTGCTAGCTTTAGAGGCTTTTTAGAACCACAAATGGTGGATGGTCATGATGTTGGCTGGAGACATTAACAATAATATTCTACATGAAGACAACATTCTGTTTTTTTTTTAAACTCGTACTTGTTACTGGTGTAAATCTCTTATTAATCTAATAAGGTTGGTACGTAATATAGATATACTCAGGGAGCAGATATCTTTTGGTCTGCTAGGTCAAAGGAGTGTGGTGTCAAAGTTTTCATGTAAGTCTATAGTACAAAACTGTGCATGACTGTGAAATGAAGATAACTATTACCCCTTTTAAGACCTTCCACTGTGAGATATCATTCGTTTACTTAATGTTCAGTTTTTATTCTTCCATGATATTTGAAATGCTGCTCATTATCTTTTATTTGGTTTAATTTGATAGAGCCCACCAGTGCACATCAGGTGCAGTTGTGTTATGGTATATCTCTCTGTAATTCAGTGTTATAAAGTGACTTATCTGTGGCATGTAATTTTCATTGATGTTCGTTGGCTGATTTTTAAATTGAAATTAAATTTTGAATGTTATTTCCATAATATTTTGTCTTTTTTAAATTACAATAAAGGGTCAGTTGTGATTCTGAAACAACTACATAGACAATTCAGCTTAAGATTTTTAGTAAAAGTAAAGCTCATGTTGCAAGGTAATGTATGTTTATACTTGTCAGTTCTCTTGTCCATATGATTTTTTTTCTGTTACAAAAGTATAGAGCTCAAACTTTGAACTTGTGAGCAACAAGTTAGGTGATTTTCACACTTCATTGTATTCCTTGTCCATTGCATCCTGCTATTCATCTGTTCATTTACCTGACTTTTTACCATATACACCATACATTGAACAACCTATTCTTCCGTCAAGGAATGCCTACAGATTTTAGACTATTGCTGGATGCTTCAGTGCGTTGATGTACATATGGTGTATTTTTTTGTTTGATCCTGTCTAAAGATGTGAAACATCAGAATTTTCTGTACACATGAACCATAGAAGATGCTAGGCCAGTATACATTTCCCACTTTATTTGTCATTTTGATCCTGCACTGCTGTACTTGACGACAAGCAGAGAGAAAATGGAGGAGAACCAGATTGACCATCCACAAAGACATCTACAGAACCGCCAACAACAAGGTCAAGGCCTTGATCAGATCAGCAAAAGAGGCCCATTACAACAAACAGATAAAGGAGTGCTCTAC
>JBCAUA010579877.1:0-16329 GCA_038406235.1 Peronia verruculata
ATACATACATACATACATACATACATACATACATACATACATACATACATACATACATACATACATACATACATAGTTCATACATACATACATACAGAAGAAGACATATACATGTGAAATATATTCATACTCACATACACCTAGAAACGGCATCAGAACGAAGCAGACTGAAGAGAAACTGCTGTAGCTTGAAACATTACATTGTTTGTTAGTATTTCAACGTTCAGGGTTGTAGTTATTTCTTCTTCCACAAAATGAAACAAAACAAAATGAGCCAAAACAAAACAAAGTGAAATAGAATTTATAATTTGGAATGCTTAGTAAAGATCAGAAAAGGATGAAAGAAACTTCAGTGTTGAACAGGAATGAAAAGGCTTGATGAGGATATGGGTGATAGTAAAAAGGACTTGCGTTGCTCTCGATTAGTCCCTACATACAACAACAGATGCCCCAGTTTTTACAAAATTTTTCAGTGATCATAAAGTGGTTGTATGAAGTAAGAAAGAAAACTGCATTATGTATAGACAGAAACAGTCTCATGAGTGAACAGATTCACCCTGTTGTTTCCTGCAACAGATCAGGCATGTTCCATTTGATTTGCTAGACAGAGGTGACAGGAACTGCTGTTATGTGACTCATGTTTGTCTTTGTAAAATACCACACATAGTGAATAAGCATGCAGTTTGTTCAAAGAGAATTAAAATTCAAATGAAAATGCTTGCTCTGACAAATTTCCCAGTTGTGACATTAAAAGGGTTAAACAAATGACCTAAATTCATTTGTGCATTGTATGGCTGCCAAGAACAGTTTTCTCTCACGTCTGATCACAGTGCCAGTTGGTATCCGGTAAATCTGTAAATTTCATCCTTCTCAGTGATATAACGAGAATATGGATTAATATTTGTGGTTTGGGTATTAGGGCAGATGAAATTTATCAGGTCTGAAATACCATGAATTTCCAATTAATTACAGTGTTATTTAGAAAACAACTAAAAAAGAAAACAACAAAAAAAAAAAAAACAACAACAAAAAGATCTAGTTCTTGATGGAGGTGACAAAAGATGAAGATATAGTTGATACAGTCCTTCATACGATGTCCTAGATGTGCATGAAAATTAGAGAAGGACAATTGAAAACCAAATCAAATTGATCTTAAAATATTATGTCACACAAAATATTTGAATTTGTTAATAATAAAAAAACAACAACAACAACATTAATATGCTGTCCAGGATGTATACATATAAAAAGCATGCCACTGTGGTTGTAGTTAAGATGATATTACATCTTAGTCTTCCCTGGATTAAGTGGGTTATGAGAGAGTCATTTATCTTTTCTATTTATAGAGGTATTGTTGAATGCTACATATGGATAGGCTCTGCATGTGGACATCCTTGTATTTTGGTGCATAGAGCGAAGTCCATTCCTTGTCAACACTTTACAGTCAACTTACACAACTTAAGGATGTCCCTGCAAGGATGTCAAATTTCCTACTTTAGTAGGATTTCCTATTTTTTGGCAGTCAGTAATTTCTCTTTTGGCCCCAAATCCGGTATTATTTACCATTAACGTACTTCAGTTTTATGTATTGCTACTGCTTTTCCTACTTTTTCATGTAGACAGATTGACATCCCTGCCCCTGTATAATAATATATTTGCAGTGGAGGAACAAGACCTGACAGTGCATTGAAATCCTACTCCACACTGTTCAGTTTGAGAGATAAAGCCTTTCGATGTCACTTATGATTGAACAGTAACTAACAGACAAAAAAAAAATGTGTTTTTAATGAATTGATGTTAGTCAGTCTATGAAAGAGGATGAGTTGATGCTAAGAATGTGGAATTGATACACTTCGACCATTTTCTTTTTTTTTTTTTTGTTTTTTGTTTGTTTGTTTGTTTGTTTAGTTAGATTGGCCCACTTTGGATCATAATTACAAAATGATTGCCCACAATGACATCTATATTTTTATAAGATGACAAGATTTTTACATTCCTATCAAAGTGCCTATCTTTCCTACTGGTTTTTGTTTCTCAGCTGGTGAATACTTCAAGTTCTATTTGCCATCATTGCGACCTTGGCAAATGAGTCGGAAGTCGCACAGGGCAATGAAGATGTACGGCCATTTTTGGTCATTTTTAACCACTTTCTAAATAAATATTTTTTTGTTTTCACAAAACAGCAATTAAATCTTTTCTAATCTGAAAAAAAGAAATATTTTGGTATCATAGTCGGAAAATAGTAAAAAAAATAGCGGTGACTTGAACTCATCCGGCGCAACTTGCGACTCATTTGCCTTGGGCGCAAGACATTTGTTTTTAATATGTTGATACTCAGTAGTATTTCTTGTACCGCAGGATGAAAGAGAATTATGACAAACTTAACATTGTGCTAATTAAGCTTCTCTCACCTTTTCACCCAGCTTTTAAACACAGAGGAGTCACTGAACACTTGTCGCGCTGAGCTGGAGACAAAGACACGACAGTGCCAGGCTGCTGAGACACAGGTGGAGAAACTGACTGACGAGCTGGGACCTCTAAAACAGAAAGTAGCCACTCTGGAGGCAGAAAAGTGAGCAGTGTACACTTTTGCGTCTCTTAACTTAATAATAATAATAATAATAATAAAAGAGAGTATTAATATGGCGCTTATCCCCATAAGTACAGGCTCTAAGCGCTTTACAATCTATTATTACCCCGACCGACCCATGGAAGGCACTTATAAATGTTCTCAGCTTCCTGGGAAGTGTACATAAGGCAAAACTTCACCTCACTGTAGTGCCCAGAGATACAAGGTCATAGTGTTGGTTCTTCATTGTCAATGCAGTCTTGTTAAGAAATCATTCATCTTACAGTTTCTATCCTTTAGGAAAGTGCAGCAAGCTCTTGTAATCTTGTTTATGTGCATGTGGTCATATGTTTGTACGCATGTTTGTATGTAGTGGCGTGATGTGATTGACAAGCAATGTGGATTGTAATGCGCCACCTCAGTATACTAGCCCGAGTGTGACCTGGGTGGAGGGAGGGGGTATACACTTATGCCACTACACACTGAATGCAGCATGTGTGTTGTGGCAGGGCACCTTGTCACTTACATTGAATGTTTTCTACATTCAACTGAATAATTTAGCATAGGATCATGATGTAATATATATAGTTAGCTTGATCTGTGAAAGTCACCCGGAAAGTGACTTAGAACATGAATGTTGTCATAGCGGTAGTGAAGAAACTGCTAGATCTAGTTCTTGATGGAGGTGACAATAGATGAAGATACAGTTGATACAGTCCTTCAGGCGATGTCGTAGATGTGCATGAAAATTAGAGAAGAAACAGGCCTACAATAAGTGGTAATGCTGATAATGTAGAAGGTAGTTGGCTCAGAGCTTTTGTTGAGCAGGTTATGATGTGCAATATGATAGCAACAATGTCGGTAGACAGAAATACAGTTTGGCAATATGTGTACAGGAGCCCAGGTGCAGAGGAATGTAAGGGTCAGGTTTGAAAGGGTTAATGTTGCCATCTGTTGATGTCCCACAGCGCCAGACTGAAGGAAGCCAACAGTGAGAGGGCGGAGCTTGTGACTTCCCTCACCAAGGACAAGGCAGCTTTTGACAAGAGGCTGAGTGAAATGAATAAGGAAATGTCAGAGGTACTATCTCTCTCATTCTGTCTGTATCTTCTCTTTCTGTTTGTCTTGCCCTCTTTCAAATCATCATTGGATGAAAGGATACCTAACTCTCATTCAGTCCTTATCTTTCCTTTCTTTTTGTGTTGTCTTCCTTCATATCATCTCTGGATGAAATGAATAAGGAAATGCCAGAGGTACTGGCCCTCTCACTCTGTCCCATCTTCCCTTGCTTGTTGTTCTTCCATCTTCAAACCTCGTTTTTCATATTTATGACAATAGTAGTGGAACACAAGATTTTGGGGAAATCCAACACAGAAGTAGGTCAGGTATTTTTCAACGTCATTTAATCACTTCCGCTGCTTACTAACATCATTACTTAGAGTGCATCTAGGTTTAATAGGCTATGAGTCTGTCACTCAAGGCAAGGCCATGGTTATTGGTTGATGGGATTTCCGGGGAAATTGGTGAGCTCTATTGTGTTATAATAGCAAGTGGAAAAAAGAACTGGAACATACTGTAGTGGAAAGTATCCTTTATTCAGACCTCTTTTTCTTTCTCTGCCATTTCTTGCCTTTTTTTTTTTTTTTCTGTTACACAACTCTTGTAGTCAGCTTTCTAATTATATTAGAGGAAATTATTTTATTATTATTATTTTTTTTAATAATTGTCTTGCGCCCAGGGCAATCGAGTCGCAAGTCGCGCCAGGTAAGTTTGAGTCACTGCTGTTTTTTACCCTTTTTTCCAACTATGATACCAAAATATTTCTTTTTGTTTCAGATTAAAAAAAGGTTAAATTGACGTTCTGAAAAAAAAAAAAAAATTTAGTATCTTAGTTGGAAAGTAGTTAAAAACGACCCAAAACAGCCGTTTATCTTCGTTGCCCGTGGCAACTTCCGACTCATTTGCCCTGGTCGCATATCAATTGTTCTATATCAGGAATGTAATAGGCTTTTTCCACATGGAAAAATATGTAAGCCATTTATTTCGAATGAGATTCCTTTGGAAAGAATTTTTGACAAAAGAGAGAGAAAAGATGAACATAAAAGACAGGGAGGTATGAGAAAGACAAGAGAGAGAGAATGTCTTTAAAAAAAAGTGAATAAGTGCTTGAGGAAGAAAAAGAGATTAAAATGGGAAAAAATAAAAATGTTAAAGAAATCTATAGATTTTTTTTTTTTTTTTGCTGGCTTCATGAATAACAGATAAGTTTCATTAGAAAGAAAGAATTTTGTTTATTTATTTATTTTTTTTTCATTCCCAGAGGGACAACCAGATATCCAAACTTCAGTCTCAGCTGGCTGACTTGGAAAGCGACTATAAGACACTAATGAGGAATTCAGACCTTCAGAATAACAAGGTAAAGTTTTACAACAGAGTCTGTGTCAACTTCACTTAGATTTACAGAAAAGCGAGGTAGAGTTTTACAGCAAAGTTTGTGGCAAGTTCAGTCCAAGTTACAGAATAACGAGGTCAAGTTGTACAGCAAAGTCTGTTTTAAGTTGTCAGACTCACAGAATAGCAAGTTTTGCTACAAAATCTGTGTCAAGTTCAATCAAACTGACAGACTAGAAAACTGACATTTGTTAGAAATCCTGACTAGTTTGAAACCTGTAAGGTTCAAAGTTCGGCAACCACTCGTTACGAAGCATATTGGCACCTTTTTGAAAGAGTATCTAGTGCATCAGCAAACGCAATCAAGTCTGTTTCTTTATTCCATGAAATATGAGAAACAGATCATCTGATAACGTATTTGCTACAATAGTTAAAAATCTGAGATTTTTGCATATGTCACTTCAGGACATAAGATACATAACACTGACCATCAGGTTAATGAAATAAGATATTTTTTAGCTGTCAGTATGTAACATGAAATGTATGATAGTTAAGTGTACAGTATGGAGTATTTGTGGCAAGTAGAGGGTCAGCATTAATATTTTTGCCCTCAAATTCTTTAGTGAAACAAAATGAGATTTATTTTGTACAAATTCTTGTTCAGGGGTATTTAAAGGATTTTATCATCTTGTAATTCACTATTATGGATCATGTACAACAACTGAAATCACACACTTGTATTGACTGACCAGTTACAAACTTGTCTGCCTTCATCTGATTTAACGGTCTGGTATCCAGTTGCTTAAAGCTGTTTAAGTACATTAATTCATATGTGGGACTTTGGTTTAACCAGTGACACGGTGTAAACCTTCAGTTTTGGTTTTAATTATGGAAAGCAGGACTACCAGTGTTGGAAATTTATCATAATCATTGTGATTTCTACAACTGTAGTTCAGACATTACAGTTTTTATTTATGATTTATATCAGAAAGAAAAATCAGGCATTTTTTAGATGCGCCTAGGTCTAGGCAGCTTGAGGGTAAGGTTGTCAAGTATGCAGATAGGTCTACACGTAATACTTATTGATAAAAAGTATTCCTGTTATACTTCTTTTAGCAGTTATACATTTTGTAAAGAATTTACATATTTATATTGTGTGCATCCACAGGAAATTATTTTTATTTGTAGTAATACATTTTGTAAAAAATATATATATCTATATGTGTGACCACAGGAAATGATGAATTCTTTAATTATTTATGTCTCAAATTACTAATTTTCCTCTTATTTATCAGTGAAAGGTTTTGTGAGCGATTAGCAACCCTGGGAAAGTCAGGAAATATAGAGTTCAATTTACAAATATATGTATTGAACCCTGAGACTAGAAAACCCACTTTTCATTGTTACACTGTGGACATTTTACTCTGATTCACAGTCCAGCAAACTTCTGCAAGAAAAGGATGACCACATAGATACCTTGCAAGAAAGAGTGAAAACACTGGAACAGAGGATCTCCGACTCCAGTTTGTCAGGGGATGATCGTTTGAGTGCACTGCAGGCAGAGAGAGACTTGATGGAACAGAGGTTGTCGGAGACAAGACAGCAACTGACGGAAGTCAAGTCAACCTGGAGTGACAAAATCACTCACCTAGAAGAACAGGTAGGGTAGAAGTGAAATTGCTGTCTACTGAACATAAATGATGGCAATAGTCGAGATAACCTCCACACAGGAAGTTGAAAGACTACAAAGACCTGGACCGGGTTAACCTAGTGACAAGCACGGTGGTCTGGGAAGGGCACCTAACATTCATTAAATGATGGCTTTAGATCAAGTTCATTTTTGTATACAATTTGTGTGAAAGATGCTTAGCTGATTGACTCCTTAAAGATACATAACATCTAATAGAGCCCACATCTGTTGTTAGTTGAACTTGAATTCATGTTTCAGTTTCCACTAACACTTTACCTGCCAAGACAATAGGACACATGTAACGACTGTTCATGGTTTCTGTAAACTTCAGGTAGAAAGATAGAGTTAGGGAAGATACTAATACGTTACCTCAAAAGATACAAATATGGAGGTCACTGAAACAGATATTTTCTTCGCTTGGTGAACTTTCACGACTTTCAGAAACGTTTAGTATTGAGCTTGGCATGCAAAGTGTTAAATATCTACAGCTGTTAGGAAAATGATAAATTCTGTGTCTTAAGAATACTGATGACAGTTACCTGGAAGTACCACCACAGAATCACTTGAATTTGAAACAAATTTTTAAGTCTTCATTGCTGAACTTGAGCTCAAGTTGTATGTATCTGTGTGGGGCTCTATTGAGTGAATCGGATAGGTGATGCAGTAATACTGGGCTTTCTCAGCCACACATAAACTTTACTGCTACAAGCTGTATCAGATGTTGACAATGTCTTGTTTACTTTGTCTACATGTCTCACTTCTATTCCCATGACTAAATATGTCTTTAGTAATTAGAAGAGATGCTATGTTTGAAGTTTATCACCTAGTCTTGTTACAGAAACCTAGGATGTGTCAAAATTTTTAAATCATTTATAGCAGTTTTTGTACTATAATGCATGATATCCACTCTAATGAACAATGTCCTTCATGCCTGTTAAAAAGAAAAGGGCCAAAATGAAAAAAAAGGAGAAAATGTAGTTATAGTCTAATCAACAATTTAATGTCATTTTCACAAGAAATTACTAATTGATCTTTGCACAGATCAGTCCAATTTTTCTTTTAACCATTGAAGTTTTCTTTGTGAGGTATTCCCCTGTCTTAGAAAGTGTCAAAACATCTTTTTTATATGTGTCTTAGGCCTTCAGGTGATCCTTTTTCCTCACTTACCACTCAAGATGATGTTTGATCATGTGTAGATTTAGTTCTTGGTTATTGATCTGTTATTTTGATGATTGATCATCATCCTGGTCAGCTGTGATATTGACATTGGTAGCAGAAAATTGAAAGAAAGCGGAATGTGTGTTTTTACATGTTTTATCATTTATCTTATGGTGTTGTGGGCTAGCGGTTAGGCTGTCGACTTGGGATCTGAAGTTCCAGGTTCGAATCCTGACTGGTCCCAACATTTTATCCTTGGGAAAGGCAACTACACACATTTCCTGACTCCACCCCGGTTTGAATGGGTACCTGACGATAGACAGTGATTAATATTGTTAGATTGATAAGGATTTGAGTTGCCCTGTATGCTTCCCGAGAACAGCATATGATCACATAACACAATAGTGTTATGTTATTTTTTGACCACGGTTGTGGACAGCTGAAATAACCACCACTATAGGAGGTTGAAAAGCTTATAAAAACCATAACCATGTATGCATCCCAGGAATCTGAGAACATTTATGAGTGTCTTCTTTGGATCTGTCAGGATAATAATAGATTGTAAGACGCTTAGAGCCTGTAATTACTGGGATAAGCGCTATATGAATACTCTCTATTATTATTATTATCTGTCAGATCTCCCACCTGAATACCAAAATAGTGGAGGATAGCGAGGAACTGGCTAATGGTCAGAAGGTGACTGAACAGATGAGGGAAAGCTTTCACAAACAGGTGAGTGATGTTTATTGATTTCTTACTGTGTGCTAATGTGTCAACACAGAGCAACTCAAAAGCTTCCAGGCACAGGTTTAATGAGAAATGAAAAAAGGATTTTAGTTATGTCATGTTGTCATATGAAAATGGATAATTAACACCGTTTTAACTTCAAAGTGTTTAACCATAGAAGTGTCAGGGAAAACGACCAGTGTGACTGTATTATTACAGGATGATTGAAAATTAACTCTCTTTTTATTTATTAAAAAGGCGTGCATTATTTACTTATTTTATTTTTTATCTTAATTTTTGTGTATGTGTTTGCTCTTAATGTCTGCGAAGTTAATCTGTCTGTATCTCTCTCTTCAGGTTGATTATTTTCTTTGATGTTTGGAAGTTCCACAAAGAAAGAGTGGCCGAGCTAACGAAATGTAATGAAATTTGAAAATACGTTTAGAAAAAAAAATTAATCTGAAAAGACAGGTACAAACTGATTAAATTCTCATGCATTAAAGATCAGACATAAAAATTTGAGACAAAAATGCAATAAATAAATAATTTATTGTTAATTAAAAAGGCAGTTACCTTTCAATCATCCTGTATAATGTTGTATAATTATGTTCCGAAATAACTGTGTAAGTCCAAATGGTGATTTAAGACAAATGTATGATTACAGTAGAGTGGAATATTTGGGCAGTAATGAAGTATAATGAGGAAACCTTAGAGCAGATCAGTCTTCTGACACTTTTAGTGTTAAATAGATTTATTTACCACTCTATCTTCAGTAATGTTTTGAATAGATAACTAACATCTAACTTCCCAGTTTCACTTTTGTCAAAATGGATAATAAACACAAAATACCCTCATTGTTGGTAAACAAGATGATTTAGGTGTCACGTTTAGTATGTTAAAGTAACACATTTAAAAATGTTCATCATGAAGTTCAAGGACCAGGAACATCATGTACATCAAGATATCCCAATCACTGATATTTTGCTCTCTCAGTTTTATCCAATTTTGCTTTTTGGTCTTTTTTGTCGAAAAATAGCAATCCTGTATTGTTAAGACATATCTGGAGCTGTGAAAGGAATAATATTAGAAAAAAATTCATGAAAGGATATTAAATGTGTAGGAGAATAAGATTCTGAAATAATAGATCCTAAACATGATTCAGTATCATGTAACAAGCGCGGTACAAATGCCCAAGTCAGTAGATCATAAATCATTACATTAGTTTAAAAAACAACAAAAAACACACACACACATTAAAAGAATTGAAAGCTCCTCGTTAATGGGAAACTGGCAAAGACTGGATTTGTTTGTGTTCTTCTAATTCATTCTGTTACCTCAGACAAATGAATTTCTTGTTCCCGCAAATTCAAAAAAAAAAAAGCATGGACGATTGTGTTCGGACCAAGCAAGGAAATGTGATGTCTTTGTTTGTACTTCTGCTATGTTATATTTAGGGATTTCCATGCTCACCATTCTTAGTACTGGAATCTACTTGAATTTCCAATCTGAAATAGTGCCTGAAAATTGGCTGAGTGACTCATGCATAGCATGAAATAAGTCTGTTGTTGATTGTTTGTGGTACAGATTGAGGACTTGAGAGCCAAGCTTGATGAAGCAGAGAAAAGAGCGCTGGAGAATCTGGAACTGGCATCAAACAAAGATAAGCACTATGAGAAACAGGTAAGTACACGACAAAGTCATGTATGAAAGTTACTTCTAATGGGTAAGAAAGAAAGGGGAAGCTGAAATCATTTCACTTCAGGGTAAGCCTAGAGACAGATCATCATTTCTCAGAAATCAACATATCCTAGCTAAGCTGTTGGAGGTAGTTAACCCTTCAAGTTTCATATTTACATTCACCGAATCCTTCATAATTGGGAAAAAGAAAATAAAATTATATATTAAAACATAGGTATACACAGTGTGTGTGTCTTGATCTTCACTGAACTCCTGAGACTAACTGTTTCAGTCGTACCCAGGTGAAGCATCACTGTGCTAGATTATAACTTTATTTACTGTTATTTTCAAGACATGGCCAGTGCAGGTGGAACTTCCTGAGATGACTAATATGACTATCTCTTTTCAAGTGCTTTTATGCACCTGATAGTACAATAGCCACCACTACAGTAAAAGGAAGACTATACCAAATCATATGAAAGACAGTCTCTTACAACATGAAAAGTGAGAAACATTGACAGACACTCCATCAACTTTATTGTATAATAGTCCTTGAGCAGATTTTCTTCAAGTATATTCTTTTTACCGTTGGGAATCGAAACAAAAGAAAAAAAAACATTAGAAAATGTTTATTATTTATTATGACTATTATTTCTTTAACCTTTAACTGTAAAATTGTACATGAAAATTTGAATGCTACTGATTTCTTAGAAATGGATGTTGTTTTTTTGCACCAGATTGAAGAACTTGAAACAGAGCTGAGCAAACAGCGGCTGAATGCCATGGACAGCGACACACAGCTCCGGGCCAAGATCACTTCACTGGAATCCCAACTAACAGAGCTGGAGACTGCCCGATCTACAGAGAAGAAAGAGGCCAGGTCTATGATTGTAAGGACTATAATATTTTTAAAGAATCATTTTCAGTAGCATCATTTGAAATCATTTATGTCTTAAAAATCCTAAGCATAAACTAGATTTTTTTCCTAACTTCCTAACTAGAATTTTTTCGTGGTCTCAAATGGCCAAGCCAATTTCCCTTCTTGGGAGTCAAGGGATGGTTCTTTTATTTTACTTTACTTTACTGAAATGTCCTGTGAGCACTCATAGATTAGCGGGCAGTATTATATCAAGACTGATCCCTGCCAGGCACACCTGCAGATGAAAGAGCTGTCTAAGGAGTCCTCCCATGATTTTGAACTTGAGTATTGTGATCAATATGCTGAATATCTGGTCATGTATGAGAAGAAAAATAAAATTATTGCCTGTTTTACTTTGTCATATTTCCTGTTGTATCAGCATCCAGAAGTCCTGTATTTTTATGATAAGTGTCTGCTCATCTTTGAAAAGCTCATAAATCTGGCCATATTTTCTCCATCTGACCTGTCTCAGGCACACCTGGAGGAGAGAAATGCTGAGTTCACAAATAAGGAGATCAAACTGGAAGCTGAGGTCAACACATTGGAAGAGAGAATCAATGAGCTGCAGGTATGATAGGAGATACCAGGTGGTGGCAGGTTTCCAGTTCTCTTGACCTGCATTATGTACATAATTGACTCTGTTTCCTGAATGGTTAAACTCTTTTGCCAGCATCACATGCTTTGTTCCTTGATATCAAACCATCTTGTTGTCACTGACTTACTTATTTTTGGGCTATTCAGCAATTGAATATAGGGAAAAAATTGTTATTAGTATTCTAGTATGTACAGTTGTCACATTTTGAACTTATAAAAGGAAGTGCAATAGAACTGTATGTATGCTCTTTGCAGGGAGCAGTTTATTGTTCAGTGTCTTGTTGAGAAGATCTTTCTAGAAAAAATTTTATAATAGTAAAACCATTTGCCAACTTAGATTTCAGTCAAACTTGCAAAGTTATGTCAACTTAGTTCCTGTAGGCGTATGTTGTTGTGTCATAGTATCATATAACTGGACAGTGCCGACCAATCTGATAAGATTTTCCAACTTTTTCTCGAAAACATTGGACATCCGTGTGTTATGTCACGGTTGATATACATCGAGATCTAATCCACTGCATTTCTTGAAGATGTCAGATTGGAAACCGTGTATTTTGTTGATTTTTCTGTATCCTTTTATAAGCAATCTGACATTGGAAACGACTTCATTTGGCTTGTTTTTAGTGTAAGATCTTATTCTATGTCCATATATTGATAGAGCATCATGTGCCAAAATTGTTAGTCTGATGTACACTGAGAAGATTAGAATACATTTATGATATTCTGCAGTCTGTGGTCTCTCAGTGTTAACATTATTGACCAGTATCAGTTGTAAGGCCCCATGTGTATCCACATTTCGACTGATACTTTGTTGTTTCAGGGAGTGACATTATCTTCTTTTTGTGGTCCCGACCTCTTGGTACTATGGAAGTCGGAACCCGGACGTACAAATGGTACATATGGATACCGCAGTCATTATGCTTAGTCATTCCGCGGTCCTGCATGTTAGTGTTAGGTAGGACCGTCGCTGGTCGAGGGTCCCGTATGTGTTAGCGTCAGGAAGGACTGTCACTCACTCATCAGACATACATATTAACATTAAGGTGCGACTTCTGTAGTAGCTGTAGCACCCAGGGGACCAGGGAATGAATGTTAGCTGTCATTCAGTGGTTTAAATGATATCTCTTGTTACTTGCTATAGCTCTAACAATGGCTGTATTGATTTGTGATTATCACTTCTGTTTCAGGCTTCAGTATCTGTGAAAGATGAAGAGATCCAGTCACTGAAGAAGCAGATCCAAGATGGAGAGACGGCAGGAAGCACACAGAGCTCTACAGTAAATTCACTTTTTGGCTGTTCTTTTTTGTTCCCCCTTATTTTTTCTTTTTCCCTTCTCGGAACATTCTGATCTGTCTTGATTTTTTTCCTTCCCTCCTCATTCTTATACTTTATTATTACTTCTTTCTTGTTCTTTTTTATTCTCCATGTTTTAACTCTTACTTTCATGCTTCTTCTTTCTTTCAGCCTTGCTCTTATTCATATGATTTCCTTCATGAATTTAACAAATTTCTTGTTAAAGATTTTTTAAATGTTATTTTAATTTTTTTTTTCAGTGCAGTATTTTATCACTTGAAAGTTCCAAATCAAGAAATTCTGTAAAACATCAAGCTATTTCAAAACAATAAATTTCCACTTGTAATTAGTGTAGATATCAATGATAGAGTCTGTCCTTTATGGACAAGGTTCTCACCTTAGAACTATATAACATGAAATAGGTCTGTAAATGAGATTATTGTGAGTCAAATTCAGAACAACATAAATTGAGGCTTTGGTGTTCATGAATTGTCTATTAGTCATATATGTCTAAAAGAGCATTACAGATGCTTACCTGAAATACGTTATGTACATTTGAATCTGTCTCCATTTGTGGAGGGCTTGACTCTGTTTCCATCTGTGGACTGAAATTTAATTTTTGTTCTTCTAAATTCGTGTGGTGAAATTGAAATCAATAAAATCATTTTCAGAATGTTTTGAGTAATGAAAAATTATGGTTTCATTTCTTCAGTATTTTCTCTTTCTTGAAGACTCAGTTTCTATGCCCTTTTACAGATTTCATCCTTGGAGACAAAGATAGCACAGATGGAGAAAGAGGTTGAAAAAGCTCAAAATGACAGGGATGAATATGAGAAACACCTCAGACATTCTGAGGAAGGTAAAGCATATAAAATATAAAAACCAAGATTTTTATGCAGATATACTCCTCAGGTTGTTCTATTCTTGTTCACCTTTTTTTTTTTTTTATAGTGCACACTTTTAACGACTTCTTCATGGAAAACAGGGTTTTCATAATTTTTTTTTTTTTTATTTGTTAAACAGGGTTTTTTTTTTTGAAACCAGGTATCTGAACATCAGTGTCTGTGTTAAGAATTAATTAGACCCCTGATGAAAGGCTGTGAATTTTATAGGCAGATTATCTGTAGCTGGATAGTCATGTGAGAATTGGTCCTGTGGGTCGTTATCATGTGGAACCTCCCAGCTTGGTGTTGGTGCTTGGGATTATCCACTGCTTTTGTTCCTTCTGTGGAATGATCATTCAAATTTATTGTGCATATCAGAGGAGCATCAGTCATGTATTGGAAAGAAACATCATCTTTGACTTTTCACCTAATTTTTATACTGTTTTATTACCGCTGTAGTATTTGAAAGGCCTGGTGCTGTGAGCTTAGGGTAAAATAGTAATGTATCTATACTTGGATCATCTTGATATATTTTGCATTTGTTTCTAAGTTAAGTAATCGTAAAGTTAAGCATTCATTCCTATAAGGTGAGGCACTTACATTGAAATGAAATATTTTTTTATTCCCTGGAAAAAAAAAAAGGCAACTCAGAATTGCATGAGAAATTAAAATTTTTTGTACAATCAACATGTTTTGTTTGTGTGCCTGCAGAAAAAGGTGGCTTATTAGAACGCAATGCAGACCTTCATAAGCAAATTCAAACACTGAAGAACACCAGTTCAGATGCCAGGCAGGAGCTGCAGAGGACCATTGATTTAAAGTCGCAGTCCATAGAATCTTTAAAGAAATCAGAGACCTCACTCAGACAGAAGCTGGAGGCTCTTGAAAAACAGGTAGTGTTGACTGTCCTTTTTATTGTTGTTGTTGTAACGGGCAATGCATAGTTGTATCTTTTTTTAAATTTTTTTATTGATGAATATCTTTTTTTTTTCCCTCCACCAATTATTTGAGTAATAAGGTTTCAAGGTTTTTTTTTTGTTTTTGTTTTTAGTTAACGATGTCCTTATATCACTGTGTGTCTCTGTGGTTGTTTTTTTTTTTTTTTTTACTGTAAAAAGCCTTGCATCTTGTGGCATGACAATGAAGGTCACTGTTTTTGTTTTTTGCCATTCACTGTAAAAGAGAGACATTTTGGGTTTTTAGCATGTAATGATTGGCCTAGTGGTCAGGCTGTCAAATTCAGAGTCGAAAGTTCCGGGTTTGAATCCTGACTGGTCCCAACATTTTGTCTTTGGGAAAGACAATTTAAACACATTTCCTGACTTGACCAGGTTAAACTGGGTATCTGTCTTTTGACAGTGAAAGATAAAATCTGAGGCACCCAACAGGCAACCAACTTGTATGCATCCCAGGAAGCTGAGAATATTTATGAGTGTCTCCATGGTTCTGTGGTTCATGTCACATTGAAATTATAATATTTAACTGTTTGAGACTGCAATAACCTTACAGCATTTTCTGTGATGTGTGTGCATGTATATCATAAACCGGTGTATGTGTTACAGATTGAGCAACATGAGATCTCCAAGGCTGAGTCTGGTCTGTACTCAGAGCGAATTGATGAGATGAACCAAACTATAGTATCCCTACAGGACCAGCTGGCAGAGAAGAATAGAGTAAGTGCTAGATGAGCAATTTTTGATGTTTCTGTGTGTTGAGAAATGTGGCAATGCTAGCTGCTTTTAAGTATTTCTTCAGAAGATCAAAGATTTTTGTTTTCTGGTATGTAAATCTTGGCCCTTTTGCAGACAACCTTAAAAATTTTTTTTTTTTTTAATATTTATAAAAGATAGGGAAACATTTTATGCTCACTGTGTGTAAATTTGCTGGGACAAGTATAACCATTGATATTCTCATGTATTTAGAAAGTGAATTACAAATACCGTGTTCTCTTATCTTTGTGTAAATTTACTATGTGCAGTATGACCAACATTGCTTTCAGATGTTGAAGAAGTTTGAAAAAAACTAATTTCATACCCTTTCAGGTGGTGAAAAAGTTCTGAGTTAGCTTTATTCTAGCCAGAACTATTGCAGGTTAAGGAGACAAGGGGGTACCCCCAGCAATGACCGAAATTCAGAGAAAATCGACTTTTAATGAACGGTCGAAGACATAAATCTATACATACCTACCTCACAAAAACCCGATTTTAAAGAACATATATCGAGGGTAAGACTGATATTGTCTTGTTCAGAAATGCACTTTCGATTTCTGAAAAAAAAAAAAAAAAAAGTCGATATCTGACAACCCTCTTACTTTCAGAACTCGATTTTTCGGTTCCATCTCAGCGACTTATGCAGACCTGCCTACCCTCCCGCGTTTCGCGGGATCATCCCGCATTTTGACCCATTATCCCGCTCTCCCGCGACGTG
>JBCAUA010580098.1:0-16328 GCA_038406235.1 Peronia verruculata
CCCCCCCCCCCCCCCCCCCCCCCCCCCCCCCCCCCCCCCCCCCCCCCCCCCCCCCCCCCCCCCCCCCCACAAAAAACTTACATTCTGTCAGCACTAATTCAGATAATATTGCAATCACATAAGTGCTGTATGGGATAAAAAATTGTCTTTGGATGATAAGTCTCTGGTGATCCAGAGGAAGAAATTGAATGATGATGTAAACTTGCAAGCTTGCCAGTAAAAGGCCTATACATAATTCAGATGTTCAGAAAATAAAATATTGAGAACAGAAGTGTTGTTTTTAATGTTTGCATACTATATGGCAAAGTTCAGTCACAATGAAAACCAATCTTTTTGACATCTGGTGTACCAATGAGATCATAACTCAAAATCCCTTCAGGCAACTAAATATTTATATGCAAGATGAGAGAAGGAATTGCCTTTAATGAATATACTTTTGTTTTGATTGGATCTGCTTTCAAAGATTCGTAATAACTTTTTTAACTTTAAACTTTGTGTTTTTTATTACGTCATTCCTAAACAGAAGAATACTGTCTTGTGAATATGTGCTTAATTTGAATATAACACTGGGTGAAAATGAAAATTCCGAAAATTGTCTGCCTTTGTCAGTCTTTTTTATATGATAATTAGCTGATAAGCTACAACTGTTTATAGTGAAGTTAGATTTTTTTTAAATAAATCAGTGTTAGGCAGAAATGTCCAATCTGTGTGCACTCAGTCTTGAAAAAAAGCCCACCAAGATAATGGTAGACCCTCCACTAGACATAAAAATTGTGAACTGATAGTAAGAGCCCAAACCAACTAAGTATTTCACCCTGAAACAGCGGTGTGTATAAATGGAAATTATACAAAGTAGCTGAACACATGCTCAGTATCATTTCTGTGTTAGTGCCCGATACAGATATCTATGCCATTTACTTGGTGATAACAGCCAGAAAATATTTATGAAGGTCATTGAATATATGCAACAATATTAAAAATACAAGCTTGAAAAAAAATATGATGAAAAAAAATTAAGACTCTGACTCACTGAACAAAAAATCATGCATAACTCACCTTTTACATAATGCCTTGAAAACAAATTCAGAGAAAAATAAGCAATTTGGATTTCTTTTGTGATCAATCTATTAGTTTCAAAATCTACCAATTTCATGGTTCGCCACATGTGGAAAATATTTTTTTTTTCCCATAAAAAATGTCTTTTTTTTTCTCCATTATTAGGATTTCAATAAAATGGAAGGGAAATTATTAATTTGCCAGCCACATGCAACTGGATGGTCAAGAAAAACTGGTTCGCAGACTAAGAAGAAAATATGAAAATGCATTATCAGGAATTGGCATGCAATTCAAGGCTATCAGTCTACTCTGATCACATCAGGGGAAGAGAAAGCAATGAATCTCGTCACTTTGACAATATTCAATAAATAATGAACAGATAGATAACAAAATTAGGACATATTTTCAAAGAAATGAATGGTTCAGTCATGGTTTGTTGTTTTGTCTAAGAAAGTTTGACCAGCCTGAATAACTCTAAAAGTTGTGTGACATAAGGAAATATTCATATTAAACGTTTTAGCACTGTGGTCGGGCATGAACCAAGCATTGAACACTAAAGCTGAACACATTAATAACAAATTGATGTTCAGACTATTTATACCTGAACTATGCTCATAGTTCATGCTTCACTATGCTCCTCATCTTCTTCAGTGAAGTAAAATGAGTTTCAATCCTTACTGAGATAAAATTATAATACTTTGGATGTTTTTTTACAAAAGAATAATACAGCAAATATTTTAATTAATTCATGTCTGTAAATTAAATTAAGTTTCTTTGTCTTTGATGAGGTAATTAATTCTTGATTTGGGTTTTTCTTTACTAAAAAAATAAAATTACAACTGATTTCTCTAGTCTAATCATGTAAGCTTACGTCAGCAGCACATTCTTGCTCTGGGTTTTGTTTTATATGTAAAGAACATAATTTCAGCTGGTTATAATTTGCTTGGCAAAGGTGAACTAAGTTGGGATTTCTCAGTCTGTGTTTATATATGATTACCATTTGCCTGCTCTCCTGAATTATTGGTCTCTGTTGTCAGTTCAAGCTCTGTTATTTGTGAATTGTGACTGGGACTAGCATTATTCTCCACAGCTCCATATCCATTTGGAGTTGACTCTTTGCTTGCCTCTCCATCTGTGGGTGGGCTTGGGGGAGAGATGTACTTCTCATACTGCCAGTCCATGGCAAAGTGGTGCCGCCGATAGAAGCAGCGAGCGACAATGGCCAAAATCAACATTTCTCCCACTTTTATCATATGTTGCAGAGCTGGAAAGATACAGACAATACAAAAAAAAAAAAAAGAGCTAATAAAAGGAATTTTTTTCATTTGCAAGTATTTCAAAGAGATAATAGATATTCTTCATTATTACCTTTTTGAGAAAAAGAAAAAAAATTCATTTATGTCCAAATTGGGCATGAGTTTTGAATTGCATGTACATTTCTGAAGAAAAAATACAGAAGATAAAAGCTGGTCCAGGTAATTGCATCTCCATATCTGAATGCAACCTTCAAAAACAGCCCAGTGTGATTTACAAGGTATAAAATAAAAAACTAGAAACTCCTATTCTAATATTTATTATTTTCCTCTGGGACCAAACATGCCCATGAAATAAACTTGATATCAACAAGACTATCTATTTCTGAAATGTTAGAAATAATCTGGGCCTCAAATAACAGTACATCATACTGGCAGAAACATTTAAAAATTGCAAGGTTTACAAGTGGGACAGAAATAGAATTTCCATTGCTATCCTACATGTATCAATTGTGATCTATAAGTGAGATAAGTAAGGAAGAAATAAATTGCTGTACCTTCTCCTCTAATTTTAGAGGATAAGGTTCCTCTGCAGGATGGAATATCATTTTTGGCTAAAATCACAAAAATGAAATCCTGAAGATTATGGAAAATCAGGACCAGCTGCAAGACCACAAATTTTGGACGAATGTGGAGAGGTTCCAGTGCCTTGCGTGAGAATCTGAACACCATGATCAGACCATACATTGCCACCAGCGTAGAAATGCCATTTGGAGTTGCCAAATATGGGTAGCCATTATCAGTTGAAATCTTGAAGAAAATTAAACAATATTTACAATTTTTACTTCACCAATTATCAGAGATTCTAACCACTGACACATATCACTCTTCCTATGGCTGTCCAGTCTAAGAATATAATCAATGCTTACGTTACAGCACATACTCTTCTTTTATACATGCTGTATTTTGTGTTAACCAGAAGAAAATTCCACACAGACAAATTTGCGCGGATACTGAAGTTCACAAATAAAGATCCTGCTGGTTGTCAAAGAATCGTGATTTCTCTTTCGTCACAAACTGCTGTGACAGATCTAAATAGAAAGCTACAATTTGCTATGTAGGTTAATGAAAACATGCTAATTGCACAGCCTGGCTCTAGGATTGAATTCTCACAGAAATGGGGATAAGAGATTGGCCATGGATCTCTAGGAAGAAATATTCAGATAAAGACATAAAATGTAGCTATTACATGGCCTGGAAAGATTACAATGTTTCAAACTTTGATAAGAAGGTTTGGCTCTGGCTTATATCCTGGTAAGAATGATCGGCAATGATATGATGAAAAGAATGACGAAACCTCTTTTATGCTGCCCATTTCTGAAGGCTAACACTTATGAAAACTTGCAGTTTCTGCATCTCTATCACTAATCGCAACATCAATTAGAAGCTTATGGGAAATTATAACCACTAACAGGTCTTAATGGAGCAAACTATTCACAGGTGAATGAAAGCTTATTATGAAAAAGAAAAAGCAAAACAGTCAAATGAAAAGGCATACAACAATCAAAGCCAGAACCTACTGGGCAGAGCATTTCACTAAATGTTAAATGTGCAGTCACCCATGTGTGTCAATAATTTGTGTTTGACATCTCACATATGGGTACACAAGTGTTAAGCTGGACTATATCATTTGCAGCTGTCGACCATACAACACAGTAATTTATTAACATTAGCATAGACATATATATTTACCTATCCTTTTTCATACTTGTTGTCTGTCCACAGAACAACAGAAAGAAAACCGATCAATGGCTGCAGTAATGCGGTTTGAAAAACTAGTAGTCTCATAATCATCAAATTTTTCCTGAAATATCCAAAAACAGAGATACCTTGTACAAACCAGTATTTAAGTTACACATCTACATGAATGTACTCTCTGGATAAACTGCTATTCATTGTCATGATTGCTACGAGTTTCAACAAAATATTTGGCCAAACTTACTGTTAAAACTGGAAGTAGATTTTTTTTTACAAACTATCAAGTCAATCAGACATTTTACAACAACTGTGATTACGTAACTTAAAAAATATGAAGCAGCTCACAAAAGAAAACAATGAGCTAAAATAGCTAGTTATCATCTCCTTGTGAACCAAAATAATTCTTTTAAAAAAATTCTTATTTTTTTTCCTTTGAATAGCAGATGAACTGGGTCTTTTTAAATAAACGAGAAAAAACATTTCAATTTCCTGAGTAATCTTCTGACTGTCTATAGATAAGGGCAGTCAATATTTAGATCTAGATATTTATATATAAAAAGAGAGAGCATCTGATTTCAATTCTTGTAAGTTTGATTGAAAAAGTTACGTACAATGCGACATAGTTATTACCACAAAGAGATATAATATGATGATGCATCTGCAACGGACTCCACTATGCGCTTGTAAGGTAATAATATAATGCACTCACTGAAATGTTTTTTGTTTATGTTACCATTTTAAATGTTGGAAATTGGTAAAGCCTGATACATTTGTGAACCCCTCTAATTAAGTTTGACAGAACCACATATATAGTTACAAATTTCAAAGAAAAACTGATGTCTGAATTTCGTAATCAATGGGAAAAGAGAGGCAATGTCTTTTGGCAGCCATTTTCTGTAGGGTTACTTCCACTTTTTATTTTGACATGAGTACTTTCATATGTTTCATGAAAACATTGTAGCAAACTTAAAGACAAGATTTTAAATTTTGCTGTCATTTTGATAAATTAAAACTATAATCTGTGACACTAGTAGACATTAATGAGGTTGGTTCATTCTTCTATGACAACTACATGACAACTATAAAGTATTGGATACATGTCATGTTATCTTCAAAAACAAACATCAGGGATGATTCTATTTACCTGCTCACTTCAATCATGGGCAGGCATGGACAACAACAGGCTAAGGGAGGTGACTGAAGTTTGATTTTCTCCCCTTTGAACTGCAACAACAAAACCTCTTCACCTCCCAGATAATCCACAATTAGGGTGGTGAAATTGAAAAGTGACCATGCCAAATATCTGCAATGAATGCCAAAAATTGAAAATTTTTAAGATAGATCACAAATGAGTTTGAAGAGTGATTATTGTTTTACATAGTCCTCTGTATTTAAGGAAACTGAAGTATTTAACATTGGTTTTGATCTACAAAGCCATATCCAAATGCATCAATAAACACTGATTCAACTCAGACTCAAAAGTTACCAACTTGGTGTAAAAATAAAAATGTAAATGGAGATTTGCCAGCAAACTTAGGAATTTTTTTAGGGATTAAAGAAATGCATTATTCTCTACAGTGCTGTATTTCATAAGGTAAGACAATAGTAATATATTATTGTCCACAAAGACAGGTTAATTTCCTATTATACTAGCAAAGATACGAAAACTGCGACAGTTCATACCTCTTTAATGACTAATAGCATTTCATTAGATAAGAGAGCACTATAATTATTGTCTACACTGGCACATTATTTTCACATAGCAAGGGTAGCATCAACCATTCACAACAAAGTATGTGCTCTCTGATGACAGAACATTTTCTACCACATAAATGTGAAGTTTTAGCACCCATTTTACTGCACACTGGAATAGGCAAGCCCTGTAATTCATTTTTATTAAAGTGAGCATTCTAAGTCTTGAGTTATCTCAATATTGGAAGCTCTGATCTATCAGTTTCTCAAATTTGTTTCTCCAGCAAAACATTGTGTGCTTACTTACACTGATCCAACCAAGTCACAAATAAGTGATGCTCTGGGCATGCACACAGCCATCAAGGATGTCACCCCTATCACCTAGAGAATAATCACAGTACTCATAAATGTCATAAGTTTCAACCTGTAGCATCAGTTGTTTTTTTTTTTCTCCCTTTAAGTCTATTCACTGATCACATTCATAGAGCTCTGTAATAAAGAAGATTTTCCTACACATTGACATTTAAGTTTGCAGTCTTGTAATTGTGAAGCGCATTGGCAATCAGTCATATTATACATTTAGGCTGCATTTGTTTTGCACCATTTATCCATTGACACATGCTCTTTTCCATGCACATAATGAAATTTATTTTATTAAATGGTTCATTCATGTAGCCTGAAAGATTTTTCATAGAACAAGCTCAGTGAGTTTGCATGGAACAGACTGTATAAACTTAGAGGTATTACAAAGTTAAACTGCTGATAATTATGTCAGGCTCTCAAATGGACTGATTGTTTGACAGCATCATCTTCAAAGCTGACATTAATAAACACATAACTGCTCAATTGGTTTGGATCAGAGCACTGCTGACTGCAGATTTTCAGAGCTAACTCAGCAATTGCAAATAATTTTTACAGCTGAGTCAATAAAGTATTTTCTTCATCATGCAAATTTATTTATTTCCCCTAAAGAGTTTTTCTCCTGCTTACTGGATAAATGCCCAGAATCTGTACTGATTTGTGCTTCACAGTGGCATTGGTTTCATAGTATCGCAGAATGAAATACACGAGCTCTGCATACCACAGAATGATTACAACTGTCAAGACACCGCAGAAAATGACAAGGCCTTCTTCAGCATCTGAGATTTCTGGTATGGACAGAATAACAAAAGAAAAAATGCATTACTACAGCTGTAAAGACCACAACAGATTCTTAACCCATTCTTCCCTAAATGAAAGAGGAAATTGGAGATCTAAGCCGGAGCTGACAGGAGCTAATGGGTATGTTAAAATCTAGATCTCTGTTTCTTGAAATTGTAACTTGTAATATAATCACACAGCTATTTTTCACATATCCGGTAAAGGAGCAATAATAAAGTGATTATAAATAAAATGAATATTTAAAAGACCCTCAACACACTAATGACATTACTGCTATCAAAAATATAGGGTGCATTCAAAAACTGGTCTTTTATGTGTGGGAAAAAATACATGTAGGCTATGTCCACATTCAACCCATTACTAACCATCCCTTTTTCCCATTTGATCCAGTGTTCCAAAGACTGATTAGTGTTTTGCATCTCTATAATCAGATTGTTTAAAAAGATGTCTCAAGCTGATGACTGGCAGACAACCTAGCGATGAGAGCAAAGGTCAGACATATAATTTGACTATAATGTTATGTACAATCAGTAACAATGAATGACAGTCAACACTTCTGACTGAGTGAGGGAAAGTAGAGGATAGGTGCCAGCTGCCTCATGCATTGGACTGAATGTGGCTAGAGGTTAGTAGTAGCTGGATCAAAGGACACTGATCATTTTGCTAATCTGGCATAACAGTGAAATGGGCTAAAAAATGTTTCTAAGAGTAAAAAAAATTTCATCAGCATAAAAGTATTTCAACAATCCTATCCAGGTAATACGTGCAGAATCTTCTCAGTACTCAAGTTCTATTTACTTGCCTTTGAAAAATTCACTGGATACAGGAAAGATCTCACTGCAATTTTCCCTTATGTCTAACATTTCAAGCTCTGAGAATGTCATGACTGTCGGTCACTTGCACTGGCGTAAGCCACAGGTTCTTGATACAGTTCAGTTCTCTACTTTCAAACACAGCAATGTCAGGTAATCTGCAACCTAAATTAAAAATTAACATGTTTAATTATAACTCTCCATAAGTAAGAAATGAAAACTTTTTTTGGTTTGGGTCTTTTTTTTTTTCTTTTGGTTATTTTTTCATAACTTACTGGGTTATTTGTGATGTGGATATGTGGTTAAAATCAGATATCTTTTAACAACTGATTAAACTGAACCACAAATTAATCCGGAATACATGAATAATTTCATATCCCTTATATAACGCTTGACAAAAGTTAGATTAGAAGCAGGGTATTAAATATCCAGTGAACTATCTAGATCTAGATTCTAGATCTACCGAACCAAGGCACTCTATTTTTATAATGAGATCATAAATATGTTTAATCTTGAATTCATTTATATGTTTGGCCTAGCCCTACTGTTTAGAATCACAAACGTAGGAGCTGATGTGAACAGGAAAGCAGGTCCTGAGATATAGATCTAAATTACATTTAACAATGATTTTTATTCTTATGTGTATGTAAAATGCGGCACTGACTCATGGTCGACTCAGACGGCAACAGGTGCTGTAAGTGTAACATAATCATCATCAGTGGACGCTCAAAACCACCCGGTATTCCTGGGTCGAGAGATCAATAACTATAACAATAAGTAGATCTAGATCTATGTACATGAGTGAATGAGGCAGAAACACTTTTTCTTTTTTTTTTTAACCTGCCACTATATTTAACATACATGAACATGGCAGATGGGTTAAAGAATACACACAAAAGAAAAGGAATCCGCCGAAATTCTCTTGCAGTTTTTCTGTCACCACCTGGTCTCAGACGGTCTTCGCAAAGATCGTACATAAACAAAATCATGTGACTTGGTACATGTATTATGAAGCTCATGCTTGACATCGACAATTTCTACTCCATGCATTGGAGAGCCGACACTCGAGTTCTAGCCTAAAGTTTGTAACCATCCCTAGATGTAATAACGTTACGATTTATATCTATGGTTGTAACAGTAACAGCAGGTGATCTCAAAGTATTGCATTGCTAGTCCATTGGCATTGATAAGAGATTAAAATAATCCGAAAGCACTGCAGTGAATGTAATTAATCTACATTTTGGGGATTCTGAAAATTGAACTGTTTCAGACTATTATGAAGGTCATTTTGCGATCAACACCAATGTTTAACTCATTCATAAGAATGCTGATCTTAATGTTTAAAAACCTTCATGCTAGAAATGATGAATGTTATCTTTGAAAATATTATAATATTTAAATGTAAGCATGTGCTTCTAAACGTAAAGTAGTTTGACATAATGTGACTCTCACGACTGACACCAAAGAGATCAATGTCAATTTTGCTGAGAACACAAATATCTCGCCAGGTTTTGCTCTTTAGTAAACTTCATCAGATGAGAGTGGGCAATTGTTGATAAATGGTAAATATCACTTTTCTTAATTTCCTCTCCAAATGCAGCACTGTCTTTTGGTGGATCTTGCTTTTTTCACAGAAAGCACACAATAAAGATAATAATTATGGAATTGTTATAATCACCGCAGCGAAACTGGGCAGAAGAAAAAAAAAAAATGCTTGCAGAGTTACAATAAAGGTATTTCAGAAAAGCCTTATATTGTCAATCAAATCATTTCACGAGCCTAAATTAAAAGAAATACATGTCCTTCATCAGTCGCACGCAAGTCAAATACCATAAAAGACTTAATGATCAGTAATTTTGAAAATTGTTGTTTCCCTTCGATTGTCAGTACTCCTGAGCCTTGTATTATATGCAGTGCTGCGAAGTCCGCGCCTCTATTTTTAGCTACTCTGCCTAAATCACGCGAAATCCCGTTCCAGTATTCAAATGAGGTATTAATCATTCTCGCGAGATTTGCCTAGAATCGGGAAAAACAGAGGCGCGGACTTCGCAGCACTGGGGATATATATATATATTGTGTGTCTTAAAATGAATTTCGTCTTGTTTTATCGCATCCCTTTTTATTCAAAGTTACCGATCGACATCTAATCTGTATTTGTCCGGTATCAGGACGAAAAAAGGACAGGTGGAGAGTCAGGAGAGGTGGAGGGAAGAGTGTTTTGAGCTACTGCATAGATTTTAATCAGCAAAGGTGCAAAGAACGCATTAGGGATCGCTCACGAATGAAATAAACAGAGACGTTGGGAAGTAGGCGTTATCACAACTGAGCTATTGTTAACTAGAAATATGGACTGAGCTTTCTCAGAGGAAAAAAATAAAAATCAGCAGTATATTAGTCCATGGCTTTTTCTATGTAGGCCTAATTGTTTTCGGTAGATAGTGAGAGTTAGGTATGGTTGGTGCTGAGACCGTTCTGTATCCGCTTGCGTACATCACACAGGCCAACTGGCAGGCCCAAAGATTTTGTCGGCATTCCTGTTTTCGAGACAGAAAACTTAAAATCTCAGTTCCGCCTTGGGGGTGGGGGGTTGTGGGAGGGGGGCTCCACCAGGTCGAACCACCCAAGACATTCTGAATGATAAACAGGCCTCGGCCTACACATTACACAACTTCTGATGGTGTGTAAAGTTGAGAAGAGGAACAACTATAACAATTCCTTGCCTTTCTACTCACAGTTTCTTTTCTCAGATAGCGGTGCCGTATTAATTTTTAAGTTTAAGGTAAAGTTTCAGTGGTTGAGCGGGAAAGGCAATTTCAGGAAAACTTAAACTTGTAAATTGACGGTCGGACAGTCACAGACAGGAAGTGAACTGGACGGACAATAACATCTTTGCTTTTTTCTTAAGTTCAAATTGTTTAGACCTTCCCCACAAATTCGATGCAAGCGCACGCCCGAGTTTTGCTGGATCATTTTTAATGGGAGGCAACTCACAATTGTCGGCTTTAGCATGGATTTAAAGGTTAAGTTCCCGTTACCCGGTATACCTCGTAGCGTTTCGGTTACGACATTGTACATCACCCTGTAATGATATTTTTTATAGATATTAATCAACTGCAGATGAAAGATATGTGCACGATATGAAATTAATTAAGAGAACCTCCACATTTATTTCATTAAAGATTTATTTTCAGAATAACAGCATTTTCAACAAAGCAAAGAGATAAACCATTAAGTCCATAAATTCATAGTTAAAAGTCAGTATTCACAAAATCAGAAAATGGAAGAGAATGCATTCTTCTTTCTTTCTCTGTCTCTGTCTCTGTCTCTCTGTCTCTGTCTCTCTCTCTCTCTCTCTCTCTCTCTTGCTTGTGTGTGTGCGAGAGAGAGAGCATGTTTTTATTTTTGTTTTTAATTTGATGTCTGCCTATTTGCGTTTGTTTACGCCAACACATTAGAATTATCACAGCTTTCAGAAAAAAAAAAAAAATTCCTCAGAGCGGCTCGAGTAGTGGACTTCTTTCGAGCGACTCTAAAATCGGAGAAATTTAAAAGTGTTTGTGTTCGATTGCTAGAGGACGATGCAAATCACCAATACTACCCTAAAAATCTTCGCCCATCTGCGTAGGCCTATATACCACTTTAAGATTTTATGCATGCCTACCAGCGATGATTCCTATTGTCTTTTTCTGTTGAAAAACTTCGGGTTTTAGGAAGACACGGTAACTGTTGCGTCGTGGTAGAACAGTAGGCTACTCTCTCCATGCCAAAAATTGTTGCTCGTTTGCTTGTCTTTTTATATCGCTGTCATATGACAGTGACTGTGAGGATGAGAAATACTGATAATATTGAGGTACATGTATTTCTTTTGGCCAGAATCGTTTTTTTTTTTTTTTTCAAGCCGAATAGAATGAGAGTTGATAATATTTACCTCTTATCTAGTTGAAGATCTTTCGTTACGTGGGCCCACTTCGCCACAGTGACATTTTTTTTTTTTTTTTTAATCCTTCCTTTCCATAATAACGTATCTGTCTCACATTACCTGCTGATGTCAAAGCATTGACAAAATAGGAAACGCAGAAATAGAACAGAGTCATGTACAGAAGCCAGGTATAAGAGCCAAGTTCATCGATCAATCTCAGGTTTATAAGTGTTCTTGTCTTGAAATCATTTAATTCGCTGATCTGGCGTGATCCTCATTTCCCCAAACTTAAAGTCTATATTTAGGAGCCTATGTTGTTTTTGAAGCCTTTATGTTTGTGGAATCTGTTGTGTGAACTTGGAGCATATAATTTGTTTGTGTGTGCGTGCGCGTGAATGTGCGCGTGTGCGTGTGTGTGTGTGCGTGTGCGTGTGTGTGTGTGTGTGGGGGGGGGGGGGCTATATCAGAGGGATGGTACTTGCTCCCATGAACCCATCACAGCTTCAGGAAAGAATTTGCATAACGTGCAGCGAGGTCATGGAAGGCGTGCTGCAAGATATCGGAGAGGCTTGTATGCAAAAGCGGTTGAAAATAACAGAAATGGAGGTGCCCACATGGAGAACTACAGCTTATCTTCGAGGGCTAAACCTGATAGCAAGTATAACCAATGAAATTGCATGACTTCTTTGTCGATCTTAAAATTGTGAATAAACTCAGTTTCTTCTGTAATTTTCGGGAATTTATTGAAAATGTATATTGAGTTTTGGGACACCCTGTATTATATTACTTGTTAACTTATTGTTGTGTCTCACATGTCGTGAATCATCGAGCATTCACCGGTCATGGAAACTCTTAGCGTGCCAGTTGACTCACTTTATTGCACTAAAACGATTCGGACATCATGATTCATCCATTGCAGTAGTAAGTTCCTTTGGGCTTTTCAGTCTTTTGGATAAGACTATCTCCCCGTTGTTGTGATACTGTCCGGCCGTCGCGAAGATGGTCAGCTCTCCATGTGTTTGTGCAGTCACCCATCCAGCTGTCCCTCGGAACAACTGGAAATGGCAAAAATCTAAAAATGCGCTTGAAACCTTTATTGTTTTGCTTTAATTTGTTGTTGTCCGCTTTCCCCTAGATGAGAGCATGGAAGAAAAAAAATCGCCTTGAAATAAGAAGCATAAACGATTTTACTACAATTACATCTCTCCATGCTGGGAGCAGAGGGAGGAGAATGGCTTTCCTCCCCGCCGCCGTGTACTTCATGGCACACATTCGTTCTCAATTTTCACCCGGCAAATTTAAAAGGCTTTTCGGGTTTAATCTCTGCCAAATCATGGTTATGCATGTCAGCAGCTCAGGGGAGAAAGGTGTTAAAGAAAGTATATGTAGACAATACATGCTGGGTCTCAAGAGAATTTTCCCCCTGGTGAGTTCTGGTAGGGTCTTATGGATATTCCTGCCCTTTTACACCCTCATGTGTACTATACCAGCTGTGGCCTGTGGGTCACAACCAGTGTTGGCGCCGGGTATCACGCGGGAGGGAGATGGCTTTCCTCCCAACCGCGGGCCCACACGGCTCAGCTTTGCTGGTGTTCCATTCAGGTTCAGACTGGACAATGTGACAATGTACTATAATAATAATAAAAAAAAAAAAAACCCTGGCCTGTTTCTGCTCTCTCCGGGTCCTATTTTTCAAATTCACATTCATGCCATAAATATAACATGAGGAAGGGAATCGTCTGGCCTCACCCCCCCCCCCCACCCGGGTCTGGTGCACTCCCCACCCCCAGTCCATCCTCCCAGTAACCCATCCTCTGGCGGGGATGGGGGGGGGGGCAAGGCAACGACTCTGTCAAGTTCGGGCGGATTTGAAGGTTTAAACCATCATCAAGGTCCGAAAAAAATAAAATTGATAATATTCATAGTATGCATGTAGTTATAAAATTCAAAGTAAATTGTAAGTAAATATATTTGTGGCATACAATACATATATGTACACAAATCTACCCATCCTGTACAACATTTGATTAGAATGTAATCGTTGATCCTATATAATATCTATAGTATAATATACATATATTTCTTTTTATACTAGAAGAAAACCCACGGCCTCCGTGGAAGATTTTTAAAAATATATAACCCTGTGATTTAAAGTGTATGGGAAGCATGCGCACCTCGATGGTGATATTTTGGTTGATTAAACGGAAAGTTACTCAAAGAAAACGTGTTTTGAGCACGCCATACTATCGAACGTACAATTCGGATCAAGCAGTCTCGCGAATTTATTATCCAATTATTATCGCATTTTTAGAATAACGCCATTGATGATAAACATTTTTAGAGTCTATGTACATAGAAACACATATCCATTTACAACAATGCTGTGTGCCTAATTTGGAATGGACCTGTTCAGCAGTTTTCGAGCCCATAAGCCTATTGAGGGGTTTTCTTGCAAGTTTATAATATAGATATAGTCCTGCGACTTCAAGTGTGTGGCAAGCATGAGCACCTCCATGTTGATATTTTGGTTGATTAAACTGAATATCACTCAAAGAAAACGTATCTTCAACGCGTCATACTATCGAACGTACAATTCGGATCAAACACCCTGGCGAATTTAATATTCAATCATTCCTGCATTTTTAGAATAACGTCAAAGATAGTAAGCTCTTTTTTTCGGGTTTATGTACATAGAAACACAGATGTGTATGCGACAATGTTGTGTGCCTAGTTTCATGTGGATCCATTCAGCAGTCTTCGAGTCCATAAGCCTATTGTGGGCTTTCTTGCAATTTTATAATATAGATGTGTGTGTGTTTCTATCTCTAGAGCTGTTGTGTGTCTCGAAGTGTTAAATGATGGGTGATACACGTCATTTATTACTCATTTAAAATGTACTTCAGCCGAAAATTTACCAGGCATTCTAAATTATGTAGTCCGAACATAGCGTTTCGAAAAAAAACGATCCATCCGTTCCAAATAAGTACATCGCAGTGTCCTTCTCAAAAACAGCTTTATTCCTATGGCAGACTTTTCATGTAAATTATATAATATATCATGAATTTATGTGCTTCCAGCTCAGTGCATGTATTAATCATGCGACAGCAAATGATCGTAAATCTATCGCCTCTAAAGATATGCATCCACATTCAGTTCACGTCTTAGCGACGGAAATTATAGATCTTAGTCCCGTTCAGGAATACATGTAAGTTAATTTAATTACATTGTACTCCATTCTATGGGTAACCGTGATTTTGAAGCAAATCTACTCTCATCACAAAACAAAGCAAGAAAACAGAGGATCATGTTATTGAAGATAAACGATGACGATTGCTAAGAGCAGTGCAATGGTTTATTCAGGGTGAGGTAGTCTAAGACACTGAGTCCATATCAAAACATGTCGCATGGTCGAGGAGATCTAGAGCAACGAAGTTGTTGCACAGAAAAATATGTGCACACTGTGGGGAGATCGAAACTGCCTTATTGTACAATCAAATTCAAGTAGACGGACAAACAAACAGACAGACAGACACAGACAGACAGACAGAAAGATAGGCCTATACAAAAAAAAAAAAAATCACAAAAAAGGGACATTAATGGCAACAAAAAGTCCATAACTCTGCCTGCATATTATTATGATTATCATGTAGGCCTACATGTACTTCGAAAAGAAATATGGGAATACAAAAGACAGTACAAATTAAAGAACACTGGAAAGTAGAATGTTAAGGAGGGGAAGGGGGAGTGTCCTGGAAGTGATTTTTGAAGCCGATGGCGGCAGATGATTTTAACCATTACCATTGAATTCGGCATGGTCAAATTAGAGGAAACAATCGACAAAATTCCGAAATCACTCGTAGTTGCCATGACAACTGCCGCCATCTTGGATTTTACTATTCAAAATTTCGTAACTTTACTATAAATAGGCTTCTACATTTTTTAACCGATTTCCTTGAAAATTTGCATACATGTTCTTCAGTTCAATATCTAAAAGTGATCAGAGGCGAGTTTGTGATAATTGGCTTATTTTTTTATTTTTTTATTTAAAAAAAATTTTTATTTTTTTTTTAAATTTTGAAATCGATGTATAAAAAATCACGGATTTTGCGAAAATCTGACCCTTAAATCTCAAATTTCTCAAAAATTTAAAAAGTAATAACAAAATCTCAAAAAAAAAAAAAAGCCCTAAAGAGCTTCTGATCGAACTTTCAACCCCAAACCTAATACATGTTTGTTCCACCTGCTAGATCTTTTTCTATGATTTCTATGCCTTCTTTTGCCTTCTTCTGTGTCCCTACTCCCATTTTTCCTCCATTTTGGCTTCCCTACCCCTATCTTCCCTGGAGTCATTTTAGGGTCCAGAGAGGGCTATTCATATCTACCATGTCTTCCTCGGTCAAAACCAAGAGCATTTTTACCCTTCCTGTGACAGATAATGCACTAATACACTCTGAAACAGTAGGAAAATGGTATATCTCAGCCTTTAGGCCGTGGGAAGTCTATTTCAGAGGCCCAGGTGAGCGTTTTCACTGAAATTGGGTGTGGGCAGTGCCTCAGATGGTCAGCCAGTGTCCACCCCTGGTACTGGGGCTCCCGATATGAGTCCAAACAGAGTGAACCCGTCGCCAGCACGTTGCCAACCCGTCACCTGGCCGTCACCTGGCCGTCACCTGCCCG
>JBCAUA010580209.1:0-16327 GCA_038406235.1 Peronia verruculata
CGCCGAAAATTTGCTTAAAACGACACAACTCAGCAGTGAAGCGCTTTGGCAAGAGAATTCTCTCTTCATTTCTTATATATGAGTCAATGCCCTGGATGTTGCAAAGGAAAAAACAAACAAACAACCCAACAACAACAACAACAACAACAATACAAAAAACTGAAGATCAACTCCAAGTTGACTGCTTATTTTTTTGTGTGTGACTTACTAAATGTCTGAAACCACATACCACATGTGTTACATGCTTATCAGTACAGCTGATATTCCACATAGCAATACTTAGGCTACGAATAATCATCTACCTGACCATGGAATAAGAAGGGAAACAACTCTTAGAAATAGATATCCTTTGAAGAAAATGGAATACCTGGGAAGAAAAGCCGTTCGCTGAACAAAATGCAAAGAAAAAACTCCGGACAGACAGAGGAAAAGATAGGGCAGATGGCTCCAGCAGATGAGGAACTCACTAAATATTTATTTGTATAATTGTTAAGTCCAGGGTCCAGGGGTCAGATTACACTGTTCTATATCGAAACTCTCGTTTTTTGTTTTTTCTCTTGAGCAACTGAAATAATAGAATCTACTTCTCACGTTATAATTTTTTTTCACTTTGTGGATAATTGTGCTATCTTCACTACTTTTAGACTGGCCTTTTTATAATTATATCAGATGCTACCATTTTTCTTCATCATAGATCTTGCCATCAACTTTCTTATTTTCGACCTTTGCACCCACTGACAATGAAATAAAACTATACAGTTTTTTCCTTGTTTTATGAATGTGAAACCTAATCGGTATGGAACACTGTAAATCTGTATTCAGTTTTGATGCTTTGTTAAAATGCCGAGCTTATGGTGTATCAGTTGCAGCGAATGTGACAATCCTTACATGAGTTATCATTAAGTTTATGAGGCCTTTTAAACCAATACTGAATCTGTCTTATAAGTCTAGAGTGTGAATATGTGAGCGTAAAAAATGGGTGGGCCAGATTACAAAAGATATGAGAGTTATCATGTTATAATTATATAGTTGCTCTCTAGTGTAACTAATTAGATCCAACATTGAAAGATCTGTTTACATCTTGTTTTTCAGATTTTCTCATTGTGCACAGCCAACAATATCACATTCACATGTCCTTCAGGTTAGTTATTCCCTATAAATTAATGCCAAAAGAAATTTAGAAAGAACAAAAATTTATGATGCTGTGAGTTTGATACGTATATTGGGGGAAAAAAAATGATTACAATAGCTGGGACAAGGTGTAGGCATATAAATGAAAAATTAACAGTCACCTATTTGTCTTCTTTATATTTCATTTTTTATCTATGCCAAAACAGCATTATTTTTATAGTCAAGTGACAATAAGAGATAACTGAATAATTACGATGCTCAAATTTAGACATGGTAGATAAATGACCAAGGTATCTTGAAATTTATTTTACAGTTTTTTAATTATTGTAATTCTTTCTTCTCGGTACAGACTGGCATTTGATTGGTACGCACTGCTACAATTTTGTTGACGTTCGACTGGATTTTGAAGATGCAAAAGATGTTTGTGAAAAGTGAGATTTGAACATTTTTTTTTTTCTGCCAGCGTCAGCATGAGATTATGTTAGACTCTTTTTCATCAGTGAGCTGGATTATTTAAGTAATTTAATGATAATTATGTTGAATAAAGGAATGTCAATTACATGGATTGATTTGAACTATGGAGTACTCTCATTATGAGAAATTGTTCAGTTAAATCTCTAAATTTAGGAACAATGAAAAAGTCTCAATATACAAGCTGATATGTCTTTACTTAAACTTGATGTTTCAACAAGAATGGCAAATATGAAAGGTGAATATTAACTATCATTAAGACAATGAAGATTCTGGCAACTCAGGATTGCACTTCAGAGAGAGAGAGGAAAAAAAAAGATCTAGTCTTAAACCCTTGACTGCTACTCATTATTTCCTCCCCTTGTGCCACGGAAATTCACAAAATGGACATAATCACTTGAACCATATTGCAATTTCATTTCTGTCAAGTTAAAAACCCCTTCACTGCTCTGTTGACATACAATGTAAGTCATAATATGACTAGGATCAGATGGGCTGTTGATGTAAAGCATACATCATGTAAAACCATGTCTTACAGAGACATATGCTGTATGTCAATAGTACATCATACACCAGACATATTTGGACGTACATCGTATGTCAAGAGAACCATGAAGGAGTAAGAAAAAATTTTGCGCTGAATTTACCAAAAATTTACATATGTTAGTTTTTTATCCACAGTTATATGGATATGTCTTTTGAGAACTCTGAAGGTTAACTTTTTAATTCAGTGACATATTATTAGCATACACTGTGACTGACAGATCTCAAAATGCTGATCTTTCTTCACTCATGTTGTACCATGATTTGTTCTATTTTCTCTTTCAACCTCCTGAAGGTAGCTGTCTTATACCATGATATGATAATGTCAATATGTACCATCTTAAACCAACACTGCAAATTTCTAAACTCCTCTTGTGTTATCCTTGCTACTACCAATAATAGGCCTATACTATAAGCACAGGCATGTTCTAATTGTAATAAATAAGTAAAGACCCCAATAATAATAATATTACAATGCGTTGACCAATTTTGCTCATAAATAATGATTTAGAGGTAAAGTTGCAGTAGAGTGTGTTCACTGTGATGCATGCATTTTAATGTTTTGTTCATGACTGTTATAGATTTAAATAAAAAACAGAAAGGGAATGTATGGTTATTTGTCACTGATGGCAAATGTAAAGGCCATATTTTCTTTTAGGTCTAATTTGGGTAATTGAAAGCAATCATGACCATCAGATAGTATCTCATCACTTTTGTTCCAAAGTTTGTACATTGTGCTGTTCATACATCTTAAAAAATCCATAACTTCTTAGATTCCCAAATATGTACATTGATCATTTTGTGGAAAACAAATAAAACATTTTGATATCACAGTCCGAAAATAGCTAAAAACAGCCATAACCCGAACTCTCCCTTATCGACTTCCGACTCATTTGCTCTGGGCGCGAGACATAAGACTCCACAAAAGCTGCAGAAAATAAGTACATGTATTCCTGTAGCTCCAACATTTTGTTTTTGAGGCACATAAAATAATGCATTCTTTTTGACAGATATGGGGCAAAACTCTTGATTGTGAGGGATGAGATCGAGGCAAAGACTTTAGAGCCATTTATTGCAACAAACCTGCTCAGAGATGACCACTTTTGGATCTACAATGGCAGAGGTATGACAGATTGTGGAATGGTGGATTTGTGAGAGAGATAAATTCAATCACAATGGGTTTATCAGATATTGGGAATCATATTAACTGTAAAAAAACATTCTCAGCAGCAAACTATAGCTATACAATTAGCACTTTAATGAAAGATGTTGTCAACATCAAATAATTTGTTTTTAGAAAGCAATTTTAAAGTGTTATGCTTTGCTTTGCATATTTAAATGATACTAGATTGCATATGACCACACCATTTTTGATAATGTATATCAATACTGATCATATTAGCCTTGAAGGTGTCAAATATTCTAAACTGGTGTTTTTCAGCTGTTATAGTTTTTGTTGTTTTCACTGGCACAAAGAAAGTTTAACCATGGAGTCAGTGTTTAGCTAGAGTTAATGTTTTCCTATATAATCTACTTTATGAGTTGTTTTCATTAATCCATGAGGCAATATCTGGTATATCTTGTGAGTTTTTATTTAAAAACTTAGATTGTTGATTGATTACCTTGAAGTGCTGAAATTATAGAACTGGCCTTCTTTTTCATCTGAAATTGTTACAATGAAGTCAACATAGGGAGATACTGAATGATTTGAGTTTCACTTACTTTACCATTATACAGTCCGAAATTTCCAGACAGCCTGATTAAGTAAAGAAAAAAAGAAAAATGTCATTATAAATTTAATGCTTCATCTTTGATATAAAACTGAAAATGCAGTTATGTGATTTTTTACTTCTCATATCATGGATGATTATTCTTTGTGCCCTTGTTGAGGAATGGTCAACTTTCCTCTTGTTCTTCATCCTACAGTGATGAAATTAGTAGCCATGCTTTTAGGATTAGCATCTTCAGGTCTGAGCTAAATTCAGACTTGTCCAATTTCAGATGTGGTCCATGCAAAAACCAAAACTTGATTGAATATCATAAACATTAATTTTTTATTGCATGAAATTGATGACAAATTACATTATTAGTTTTACTACATTGTTTCAGAGGAACCTAACAACAGTTCCTTCTGTGAAGGAATGTGGCAACCCAATGAGCCACAAAAGTCATCTAATGATATGGCAGTTGCAAGTAACAAGAACAGTAGATGGGCACTTCGAAGCACTTGGAAGAAATTGCCATTCATATGCAGAGCACCAGCATGCACCACAGGCAAGTACTAGAAACTTCTTGTTCATGTCCATAGTCAAGCAGCATACTGCAATAAGCTCAAATTTCCTAATGCATTCATTACATATTTATCTGAAATTCTGGGCTCTTGATGTGAAACAAGTTTTACAGAGGAGAAAACGCTCATGGCAATAATACTTGTAAAACCATGAATCAAGGAGGGAGACTGCAGCGAATGATTATGTTTTTTCATGTATCAGCCAATGTATTTACTTATGAAACACTAGCATTTGGTTGAAAGACTTTCTTTACTTCAGCACGTATGACAGTGAAGAGTTATGGAAGAATGGGTAATCTAAGAACAATGTTACACACTGTATTGTATCTACCATCTATAACAAAACTTTGATACGTATTGGCCTCATGATAGAGACCATTAATGTGACATTATTCTTGTTGTAATTTGGTCATTCTTCTTGAGACGTTTATCTAGTTTAAGCTTGTTTATAGTTAATGACAATCTTTATTATATAGATATTAAAAAAATTAAAAAATCATTTGCCTCCAGTAAAATTCTGTGGTCATAGTTTGCACAATAACCATTATAACTTGAAAATTCCTTGCAGTGGAGTTATCAAAAATTCACACAGATTTTCCAGGTTTTGTCTTTTTAAAAAGACGTCAAGTTTAATAGCAGTTCAACAGCAGATTTTCTTGTTACATATTTGATTATACATATGAAACAATTTATTTCTGACAAGTTGTGGAATCATACTTATATGCCTTTCTCAGGCTGCTTCCCTTTCATTTATAATTTGTTCATTTAAAATCTTCATCTGTTGTATCACATGAAACAATTTTAATAATATGTGATATATAATTTAAATCATGTTAAATATCTCATGTCATGAAGTATGAATCTGTTTCAATTTCACTGTAGATGAATTCCGATGTTTCGATGGAGCATGTATTAATTGGAATTCAAAGTGTGATGGTGTCTTTGATTGCATGGATCACTCTGATGAAGTCAGTTGTCCAGGTGAATTTTGAAGATTATGTTATCACGTAAAAGCCTGATGAAGATTTACTAGTTAGTTATTTACATTTACTGGATGTATTTTTATAATCATATATCAGCCTCTGAACATAATGTCCATTATCTACATGCAGATTCACTTTTATCGTGCAAACTTGCTCTGAAATATTCAAAGGTGGATGTAGATTTTGAGATGTACATTACATAAGTTCCTGTGGCATGAACTTTTTACTGTGCACAGTTTTATTAATCACTAAGAATTAAATTTGTTTTAGTGTCTCTGAATGATAATACCAAGTGTTTAATTTATTCAAGACAATTTAAACAACTTGGAATAGGCTTTGTAAATTTAACAGCAATTAAATTAGAACCTTTCTCTTTAAACCATTGATGTTATAGTGTAAAGAGTCTAATAGGTGAATATTAGCATTTGAAAAGTTTCAAAACTTATTATCATATCTTATTTTGAATTTTTTTCCAGGGTCATGTACAAGGTACTCTAACAGGCCATTCGGTTCCTTTGATACAAGTAGCATTTCAGCTTATGATAACTGTTTATGGATAATTGAGGGCTGGCCAGGCTCTGTGTTGAGTGTTAAAGTAAGTTTTATTATTTTTCATTGCTGTACAATTTTGACAAAAGTAAGTGATTCTTTGTGCTTGTTTTATACAGGGGAAAAATATGAAACAGTTGGGGAGAAAACGTGACTGACATTGTGAGTGATTTCATTATTTCACAATTTTGTTGTACTGATATTTGAGGAATTCCCCACATTTGACATGTGGAGAAGTTCATTGTTAATTTTAAAACAACAGCAACAACAACAAAAAGAATTTAGTTCTAAAATATGGATGTCCCCCTGCCCCCTGTTCCCCCCCCCAAAAAAAAATCCTTTGACTTTTTTCTGATGACATTTGCTATATAACATCTAGGCCAAATGCTTTTTCTCTCTTTCGAAAGTTTGATAGTCTGGTTATGGAAGATGATGTTGATGTTGTAGCTGTATACACTGGTGGTCCTAGCGTCATGACCAGTGAACTTGTTCAGGAATGGAGAAAGAGCCAAAACCAGCCAGACTACTTCACAGTGCATGGTAGAAATCACTATCTCATCATCTCTGTACAGTCAGATGCCACAGATTTTAAGCCTGATGTCATTGGCGATTGGGAGCCAGGTACACCTGCTTAGATTATTAATCTACAGTTGACGAATGAGATATAAAAATGTGGTGAATATTTGCATGTAAAAAAAAAATAATTTTTAAGAAAAATGTGAAAAGTGAAAGAAATGTTTTTGCTGCAGAGATCTGACACATTTTGTCTGATAATTCATAGAATTTATGGAGTACCAAGATTTGAATGAATTTTATGCCTGATCTGTCAGTTGTCCAGGCTATGAACAAATAAAAGAAGAGAAAGTATACTTGTTGCTGTTAGAAGTCATGAAACCTCACTATTACTTATCAGATTATGTTCATTACAAACATGTCTAAAATGTTTTCAGAACTAAAATAATTATCTCTGATAATAAGACAAAAACTCTTTTTTGATATAAGGCTGTGACCAAAGGTAGTGCGATTTTTTTTGTCACTGCATTTTTAAAAAAATTGATACTGTCCCTTTTCTTACTCAGGTGTAACTCAAATTTAATTTGTTTGTGTCTTGTGCAGTGTAAGTTCCAAATGTTTACACATTTTTCTCCTGTGCACAAGAAAAAGGAAAATATCAATTAAAAAATGAGTATGGTGATGTAATGTGAAATCAAGGAATGAAATCTCATTATCTTTTGTCACAGTCTCATATGTGGAATATTTTAAACCACTCATGAGATGTAAATTATATGGAGGTTTTGGAAATATATAAATATATTACTGTTGACTCTTTTCTTGGAAAGTGCTTAGAGCCTGCAGTTACGGGGATAAGCGTTTTATAAATACTCTCTATTATTATCATTATTATTGAAAAAGAGAATGAAACACAAATTTGAGAATACCAATGTCATGTTGACTTAATCTAATCTTGATCTTTTCTTCTTAAAACTCATGGCTTTTAACATGAAAAGTTATGGAGAAAAAATGAGAATGTTGATGGTTCACTTTTTATCATGTCAGTATTATGTGAGAGTTCTATCGTTAAGTTCATTATTTTAGGCTTTGTAAAAATGTGGAGTTATTATAGAACAGATATTGGACAGAAAACAACATATATGTTGATAATTTGAAATATATATCCATTCAAACAGAAGCAAGCTATGTTAAGTTCCTGTATTCTGTGCAGCTTAGACTTGCTTTCTATACCTCTGAGGAAATCTCTCTGTTCTATCTTCCTTTTAAGTATGAAAAAAAAAAAATAATAATAATAGAAAAAGCTTTTTAGTTCAGTAAGGACCTATTTCATTCTTTCTTTTCTTTTTTTTCAAACACAAATGCTACAAGTGTAAAAGCAATCTGCTGATTTCCAAAAAAAAAAAATGATTTTGCAAGTGCAGACCTGTTCCCCGAAGTCATCACTTATAGGGAAATCAAATTTTTCTTGAAGTACATCTGATTTCTTGCACAGATCGTGAGCTGACATTGATAGGTGAAGAGAAAATTTTTGTCACAGCATCTCCATCCACTATCATGTCACCCTATTTTACTGAATTAGCTCCATATCCACCAAACAGCTTCAAAAAAGAATGGTTGCTTGAAGCACAAGAAGGAGAACTTATTACCTTGGAGGTGAGATGGCATATTTACTCCTGAATATGTACTCTAAAGATTGAGGTCTTGAACTTTTCCTTTCTTCTTGAATATTTGTCATGTACTGAAATGCTGCTCTTCTACCAATAAAACTGATAATTTATTGAATGAAATAATGACTTATTGGACCAGTAGGTGTTCAGTACTGGGTAAAAAAAGTAGTTATCTGCCTCCATGTTGATGCTTGTTCAATTTCAATATCTACAATAATAATTGCAGATTTTAATGAATTGTCAGATTTTAATGTTGCAGTATCCAGTCTTTGAAGATACAGAGAACATTGTGCTTAAATTATCATGATATCTTCTTATCAACATAACTGCATGTCATCTGAACAAGACTACCAAGTTTAGTTTAATGATGATGAAATACACCCAATCCACACTGGAATGGAATAGCACAGGAAAATAACTTATGTTGGTCAGATGAACATGCAGTTTACTACATTCAACATCAAGAACATTTAAGGTCTTGCTGGTAGAGGGTGTATCAGATGTGGCTTGGTTTTTGTGTTTACCTAGTAGACTTTATGGGCTTTTATTTTCTACTTGTATTGCAATAAGTATCTGTTTCCCATTCTTTCCATCTGTGACCTCATTTCCAGTATAACTGCCCATTCTTTTGGTATGACCAGTACAAATGACTCATGCAGAACCAATTTTTTTTTTTTTTTATCTCCTGGGCTATTCACAAAGATCTAATTTTGTGGCAGTAGTGAATGTTTCAAAGATTGAGAACACATTAATTTTTGTGTTTGTTTTTGAAATTAATAGCTGCATATTTTATGCTGACCAGCATTAAGAAAATACCAACAGAATTTGGGTTTCCTGTTGATTGTAACATTGACTTGGATTGATGCAGTTCCAGATAACCTTTAACAGCCACATCTGTCTGATTTTGAGTTCTTTTCAAAATAATGAAAAAAAAATAAAAAAAATTATCAACTCCAATGTAACTGAGGATTTCCATGTCATTATGATATTGACTTTATTACATTATCAATTACTTATTACTTAATCAATGACTCACTAAATGATAGTTTTGAAAATATGGCTTATAAGCCTCTTTATTTGCAGTGGCTCACTCAACAGCCATACAATCAAAAAGAATCAAACCTTAGCTAGAAAGAGAAAGGAATGAAAGACTTCTTTTTTTTTAAAGCAATTTTATTGATGTTTTTGGTTCTTATGACTTGTTTAATCAAATTGTCTCAGTTTGGCTCACTGAATTCATATACATGGCATTGTTTCATCACAAACAATATACATTTTTCCGTGAAAATATGTGTCGTGGCCAGTCAAAGTGAAACATAAGTCACTGGGCTAGAACCAAGGCAATGGGCTTTGAAGGGGGGGGGGTTAGACATCGATTTTTTTTTTCTTTTGTAGAAATCCAAAGTGCATTTTCTCTGAACATGATAGCATCAGTCTTGTCCTTGATTTATAAACATTTCCTAATTAAATTTGGGTTTTAATGGGAGGGAAGTATATAGATTTATGCATTAGACCATTGTTTTAAACTCAATTTTGTCAAAATTTTGGTCATCGCTGGGGGGTCCTGGCTCGTCTCTTTAAACTGCAATATCTCTGGCTAGAACAAAGCTAACTCAAAACTTTTGTCACCATTTGAAAGGTATGAATTAAGCTTTCACATGATACCAAAATCCCCATATGGTGAAATATCAACATTCTTCTCATTTTGACTAGCTACGAGACATATTTCTGCCTAGTTGAGTATAATGAATGCTTTCAAATATATTATTTTGTGAGACAGGAAATTAAGAATGAAAGTAAAACTAGACTGAGTAGTTGAAAAGTTGAGATGATTTTGATTGATTCATGTTTTTTGCCTCACTTTACTAAGATCAGTGTTATCATGATATGTAGAGGAAAGTGACTTTTAGGAGCTCTCACGATGAGGATCTATAGAGATCTAAAGTTGGCAGTTTATCCTCAAAGAACTCTGAATAAAAATAACAGTGTTTGATTAGACTCTCTTGAGATCAAATATTGAGAAACAGCAATATTTTCCTTGTTGTTTAATGAAGAAATCTATGTTGAGAATTTTTGTTGAGTTTAGGTGTTAGATGGATTTGAAGTGGATGAACAGCGTGACGAGGCCTTTATCATGACAAATGTTGGCTTTCACATGAAAGAACTGAACACAAATAAGGCTGTTTACATATCAAACTCACACAGTATGTCTGTCATGATCAAAACATTTAAAGAGGGAAGACGCTTCAAAGCCCAAGTTAAGACAGGTAAGACTATGTTCAGTAATAGGTTTGTTTAACATGACCCATAATGTGATCTTGTTTGAAAATATGTTTAAAAATCATAAAGCCGAGAATCCAAAACCTCACTTAGATCATCTCACTTTAACCTCCTATCTTTTTTTAAAGCTTTCTTTTGTTCTGTATTCTTTGTTTGATTTCTTTTTTTTTTAATTTTCATTTTTCTTATTTCTTTGGCTTCCTTACTGAAACTGTTCATGGTATTATGTTTGCAGTAAATGCAACCAGAACTCAGTTGGTATAAAAGTTGTATTTTGCCTTGCTGACAACTAAATATGCAGACTTTCTGTTTGGTACAGTATTGTCATATTATGTAAACGTTTTGTAGTTTCGAGAAGTGTATTGTTATATAACATAATATGATATCCTTCATAGAGTTGTCCTGCATTTAAATATACTGGTTTAACGAACCCATTTTTGAAGGGGTATAGGTATACATAATCTTCTAAAGCATTACTTTGTGTCTCTTCAAGCTCAGACTCAAAGTTGGTCAAACAGTAATAAAGTGAGACATGTAATTTTGGACAAAATTTGGTGAAGACTATTGCATTGTGAGTAAAAGAAATATGAAAAGCATTTCTGACTGTGTGAGGTTAGGGAAAGCTTTCTAGGTTGATTGAAACTAAACTTGTGAAATTGTTTGCATCTATTGTCAGTTGTTCTATGTATGGGAAAACTGAAATCATCCATGTTAGAAAAAACAAAAACAATACAGAACTGTAATATATCATCAGTGACACCACTATTTTTTCTTATGAAATGCTTTGAAAGAAGTTTCAAGACCAAATTTAATTTGTCGTTCATAATAAAAGGGGAATGGATAATGTCATTTTACTTTTTTACCAACAACATTTACAAACATACTGTGGATAACTGAAAAATTTTATTCTTTGATTTTTCTTCAGCATTCAACACTGTTCATCCATGATCAACTTAATAATTAAGTATGGATTTTAGATTTTCTTACAAACAGAACTCAGCACATAAAACAAAATCATGTGAAGTTCAACACTGTGCAACAAATACATTCACTCTTGCATTTTTTCCCAAAGCTGTTCACCATGTATGCAAGGCATCAATGCATTTATGACACACTGAGCTCAACAAAAACAATAACTATGGAACAAAATTTTTTAAAACTGGTCTTCTTGATAAGTGAAGGTTTTGGGGAGGTGTTCTTTATTAGTGGACTTTTCAGGACAGCCCTTTTTTTCTAGATATTTTCAGATAAGTGATTGTTCTTACACGAATCCAGAAATACATGATTATTTTGCTTTCTATCAAGCCTGAAGTCATGGAAAGCTATCCAGAGACATTAAGCTATAGGAGACACAAAGTTGTATCACTTTTCTGATTTATAAGGAGAAATGCTAATTTATAGCCATTCTTTTTTATTGTTATTACCATTATCCTTGTTATCATTATGAATAATTCTTCCAGCTTCTATTGATTTTCATAGTGCTTAGAGCCTACAGTGAATGGAATAAGTGTCAAATAAATACTTTTAATTATTGTTATTACTATTGTCTCAGGTTTAAAATTACTGAGTGAAATTGCCTAATTCTTGATTGTTTATTCCACCACAGCTTTCATAACTTGCTTACTTTCAGCGTGATCTATAAATTGTTCTGTGTACCACATACATGAATTTCTTTGCATTTTGTAATATTAACTGAACTCATCAGAGCTGGTGACATCAGAATTAAGACTTTTAGCCAGTAATTTTAGTATAGCAGTGTTTGTACAGATTGGCAGTTATTGCTATTTTATGATTTGTCAACTTTGGCAACCACCTATTATAAACTGCTGTTTACATTTTCTGATCCTAATTATATGCTAAGGCTGTTGTTTTGACATTTGTGCTGATTTAGAGCAATGGCACATATCCAAAAGTTTTCTCTGACATCAGCGTGAATAGATTTGTTCCAACCAAACAAAAGGTTGACATTACTGGTATCTATTTTTAGCAGGGGTACAAACACTCACTTTTTGGTTTGACCCTGATACAGTGTGGAGGAAATGTGATACTATAATCACCTTCATTGTGAGTGTATTGAACCTAGATGGCCTCCAAATAATAGTAGTGTTGAGTAGTGTGAATTATTTAATGACATAAGAAAAAGTACAATGTACTTCCTGCATCACGTTTTTCCCGAAGTTTTGTTTCCAACACTGGTGGTGCGGGATTTGTGGTGGGGGGTACAAACACTCTACCAGGGATTTCCAGATCTGTGCTTAGTCGAATATGAACTATTGCAGTCACTTGCGTAACTGTGCATTGAAGTCCACCCTCGTTTCTCTTTTACCTCTGCATTGCCATATTGACTAGACTTTTAGTTTCCCATGATCTGTTGACTTTATGATTCTGAAATGATCTGTGTCATCTGTCATAAGTTTTGAAAACTTAATAATGTTAATATTGCCCAGTCAAATTAATTCAATGATTGAGTAGTCTCAAAGTGGAGGAGATGCATATGGTATGACAGCTGATTCTGCTAGGAACAAACTTAGCACAATGGAAGTGAAAGCTGCAAAATGAGCAGGTTGCAATGTGTTAAGTGGTTATGAAAGATAAAAAGCTAGAAAGCAGTGCACTGGCATTTGAAGCAGCGGAAAAGAAGGAAAATATCATGATGGAATGACTAGATGAACTTGAGGACAGAACATTTGTTATATATAGATATGGAAATATAAAATCTACATGAATTGATTTCCTTTGTTTTGAAAGCAGGATTATGAAAATTTATTTTAAATGCTGTTGTACTTATTGTACAGATTATAATGGGTGTCCCTGATAATGTTATTGTTAGATTGATAAGGTTTAAGTGGCCACCTTGTATGCTTCTCAGGAGGCTGAGAATGTATGGTCTCTCTTGGGCCTGTCAGGATAACAAGAGAGTTTGTAAAGCATTCAGAGCTTATACATTATACTGTACAAGAATAGGCTTTATCTAAAACCTCTCTATTATTGTCATTATTGCTACTTCAGTTGTGTCAATTTTCATATTTTTCAGGCTGCAATTTTTCCACCCATCTGACTCTGGCACGTTTTAGCTTGATTGACATGCCGTCAGATGTCTCTTGTTCTTGGATAATAGAAAATCATCTAGGGACAAACATGAGTTTACATATTGAAGACTCCTATTTTGATGATGATTTTGATTCTTTAAAGGTGGGTGATGACACATGAATATCATTGTGCATCGTACACTAGTTCATTCATCCTCATATTTATCAAAAATGTATGAGAAATGACAGAAAAATTAAACTTTTCTCACTGGGCAATTGTTATTATGTACAATGTTGACAAAGTTGTTTGGTATTACTCTTAGTCTTACAAATAAAAAGAAAAAATCTGCAAGTGACTACCTGAAAGCATCTGCTTTAGGCAATACACATTGCCTCATCTGGCAATTCAGACTTGGAAACTGTTGCTCTTACTGATAAGGTTAAACAATCATTCTCTGCTTTATGAATCTGTACTCCTGTAAGATATAAATCTCTTAATGCTTCTGAAATATTCTTTTCTCTCCAACTCCAATATCAGATATATTCTGGCACACGAGGTCCTGCAGGCATCCAGCTGTTTGAAGCTAATAGTACCAGTGGGGCAGACCTAGATATTCTGGATTTGCCAGAGACAATCTCTATCCTTTATTCATCTGACAGTGTACTTCCACACAATAGAATCATTGGAAAGATCTCAGCAGGTGAGAAGATGATGATTATGATCTAAGAAACTTTTAGGGGTTATGACCAGATATTTTGTAAATTATGACAGTAGGTTTGTTTTCACCCTGGATAAAAACCAACAGAGAAAAGTAGAGAGGGCAAGTATGGAAATCTCTTGGGCAATGTCTCCACAACTCTAAACCAAGTTAGTGAACCAAGCAAGCAAGTAGGGGTAAATCTAAATCTTTGCTGTAAGTGAACTCGCACAGATTTTGTTTTTTTTTTAACAGAAGAGTGGTTAAAATATGTCTAGAAATCAAGAGTTGAAATAAACAATTTATGCATGTGGAACTGAATAACATTCTTACATGACTATATTATTATTGTCACCCGCTGCAGTGTGAAATAGTTGTAGTTCACAACTTTGCCATAGAGATAAGAGACTGATATTCATAAGTCACATAATATGTTGTCCAGAAGTTTCAAGGAACATTAGATAATGCAGCTGGAGATTCAGTTTATCTCATGTGAAATATCAGTTTACAAACACTTAATTTGCTTTAAAACAGTGACCAAAAACAGCGACTGATATCAGCTCATGTGAATATCTGTCAAGAGAAATCTTCCGCACATCTTTGAGTTGCTCTGTTAGAGCAGAGGAGAAAATAAGGCATTTGTCTCCACTATAGTTTGATGTTTGCTTAAGATTATGGTCATTATGATTGTGTTTGATGACTAAAATGAACAACAACAAAAAATTCATCTTACAGATTGTCCATCCATTCCTAATTCAAACAACATGGTATTTGAGCCTGAGCTCTCAAGAGTTGCAGCATCAGCTTACAGTGTGAACATTTCCTGTGACACGGGCTATAGATTCAGGCAAGAGGAGTATGACAAGAATGTGATAAATGCATTGTGTCATGAAGGAGGAGAATTGTATTGGGGATCACCCAGCTATACACGTTTCCCTCAGTGCCAAGGTAAAAAACAATATCATGTTCAGAGTCAAGCTGATGATTGTTGAGTTTGATTGCTTAGAAAGAGAGAAAAAAACAGAAAACTAGTCCATAAACTGTCTCTGGTCAGACTGCCTTTTTTGTTCTCTGTTTGTATGCTGTGTGTGCTTGCATGCAATCATATGCAGGTGGATGAGTGCATAGATGTATAGTTTTTATTTATTTATTTATTCATTTATTTATTTATTTACCTACCGAAAAAAATGTCTTGCAGCCAGTCATATACCGCTACCCATCAAATTGAGTAATACTGTCATGTATAAACTTATGTCATTTATATACTTTCATGTCATGAATTCCTTATTCAGAGACAAATGTTCTTTCAATTTCAGCAGTATTAAAACATTGATATCAGTGCCACCTTTGTCACATTTAATCCTTAATCTCTCTGTTCAAGTGTAGCAATTTATGACTCATTCTGATGGCTATGAGACATATTACGCATATGACAAGAGCCTAAATCATTTTTGGACAACTTGAGTTCAGGTCAAAAGTAAATACTTTGAGTCTCTTAATTGCTCCTAAATCATTGCCTTCAACATTAAATTTGAATGAACGCTTGCGCATTGCACACATGAAATAAAATGTGTAATGTTTTATGGTGAAATGATTTTTTAGTGGGGGGGAGGGTCTTCTCAAAATAGCCCAAAACGACTTAGGCAATTTATCTTATCTGTGTGATTATAATAGAAGATGTTACCTTTCATTAGGGAATGCTAAGACAAAACATACTATAGCTTACAGTTTAAATATTTAGAATTTAGTGAAGCTCTTCATAGGGGGTAAATGAAACTGTTTTGATGTAATGCAAAAAGTTACTTCAGTTTGTTTCAATTCTTCCTTACATTTTGCTGTATGGCAACTATTTCATTTTAAGGGGAATCTATTCTCTGTGGGAACGAGACCCATTTTAGTTTTAGTTCAACATTTCTATGACCATGAGAGCAAAATTTTATTTTTTTTTAGTCATGTTAGTCTACCGTTGTGTGTAAAAGACATCCAAAGAAATATGTAAATTTTTTATTTGTGCACCATGCCAGTTTTTTTTCTATTTTTAGAGGAAACCATCTATATTGAACAAATTTTGTGAACAGTGCTTAATTTTTCAGTGGTTTATTGTGGATTGCCTCCTTCAATCCCAAATGGCAAGATCAGGAACATCACTGGAAATGTCCAGTATGAAGGGGTG